>CM060111.1:41900562-42075358 GCA_030522415.1 Channallabes apus
AGAGCAGGTAGAGGAGACACACACACACACACACACGTGTTTTAAAGGTATGGAGTTAGAAATCTTTTACTGTTACTCTCTCTCACACTCTGTTTTTTTTTTGATTGTCCACCTCTGTTTTGCTTTTTGTCTCTTTCTTTGTCTTTCGTTTTCTCTCACTGTCTTTCTACCACTCTGTCTCGCTCTGTCTCCCTTTGTCTCTTACTCTTATCTTAAATTTGAGGCGGTATCGAAAAGTTTCGAGACAATTTTTGTGACTCGCCACCAGATGGCAGCACTGCACTCACAGTCACAGGAGGCACCGACCTCCATAAGTCAGCGTGCCAAAAGAGACTGTCTTGTGCAACCGCGTGGCTTACTACGCCGGCTGTTTTATCACAGAACGCAAAGAGCGGCCTGATTCTGCAGGTTTACGGCGAAGCTGAAACGAGTCGTCCGAGGTGTTTTGGAGTGGAAGAACACGATGAGAGATCAGGAAGACAAGCAACAAGCAACAACAACTACCAAAAATATCGAAATCATTCAGCAACTTATGATACATAATGATCATCGCCTCGTATCCCCCTATTTACAGTGGCTTGCAGACGTATTCGGCCCCCTTGAACTTTTCCACATTTTGTCACATTACAGCCACAAACATGAATCAATTTTATTGGAATTCCACGTGAAAGACCAATACAAAGTGGTGTAGACGTGAGAAGTGGAACGAAAATCATACACGATTCCAAACATTTTTTACAAATAAATAACTGCAAAGTTCAAGTTCAATTTATTTGTATAGCACATTTACAACAGCCTTCAGGCTGACCAAAGTGCTTCACATAAAAACATACTCATAAAACACACCCCAAAAATAATAAGCACAAAAGTAGCACAACCTGTTTAACACTGCTATATAGCGGAATTAATATGCTAAGGAAAAAAATTGGTTTTGAGCAAGGACTTAAAAGCGGATAGAGAAGGTGCCAGTCTGATCTCTAAAGGCAAAATATTCCAAAGTTGAGGTCCTGCTACCGCAAACGCCCGTGCCCCTCTGCGCTTGAGCCTCACACGTGGGACTACTAATAAAGCCTGATCACAAGATCTTAGTGTTCTAGAAGGAGAGTAAGGGTGAAGAAGATCGGAGAGGTAAACTGGTGCTAGGTTGTGTAACGATTTATACACAAAGAGGAAGATTTTAAAATTAATTCTCTGAGAGTCTCTTAAGTCTTTCAGAATCGGAGTGATGTGATCATGTTTTACGACATTTACGAAGAAATCTTGCTGCTGCATTTTGGACAAGCTGTAGGTGAGCAATTTGAGATTTGGAGATACCGCAGTATAATGAATTGCAGTAATCTAGACGAGCCGTAATGAATGCATGAACCGCCATTTCTAGAGTTTTGGGGGTGAGGAAGTGTTTCATTTTGGCGAGTAGTCGAAGCTGATAAAAACTGGATCCAATAACAGGCGATATGTTTATCAAATTTTAAATGCTGGTCAATGAGAACACCCAGGTTACACACCTGTGATGATCTGAAGACAGATAAACTGTCCAGATCAGGGCTGAAACTCTGAGAGTTCTCATTAGGACCAAAAACAATCTTGTCTTCATTTAGAAAGAGAAAGTTTTGAGCTAGCCATGATTTAACCTCCTCTAAACACTGCAAAAGATTAGTAGTGGCAGTAACGTTCTTTCTTTTGATGGGAAGATAAATTTGCGTATCATCTGCATAGAAATGAAAAGATACATCATATTCCCGTAAGATAGAACCCAGAGGTAGCATATAGGGAGAGAACAGAGATGGACCCAGAATAGAGCCTTGTGGAAGGCCACAGGTCAGAGGTGCCCGGGAAGAAGTGAAATTACCCATCTTTACAAAAAACTTTCTATCAGACAAATATGACTGAAACCATTTCAGAACATTCGCTTTTAGACCCACCCAAGACTCTAATCTAGATAGTAGTATAGAGTGATCGACAGTATCAAAAGCCGCTGATAGATCCAGGAGAAGCAGAATCACAGAGTCTCCAGAGTCAGTGGAGACATAAATATCATTTAGCACTCTCAGAAGGGCGGACTCTGTACTATGAGCAGACTTAAAACCAGATTGAAAGACCTCGTGAATACCCGTGTTAGTCACAAAACATTGTAGTTGGTCCAGCACAATTTTCTCCAAAACCTTAGAAACATAAGGCAAGACTGAGAAAGGCCGAAAATTCTTTAGGGCAGAGGAATCCAGTGAAGGCTTCTTGAGCAGAGGAGTAACAGTAGCTACCTTAAGATTGGCCGGAACACAGCCCGTTTGAAGACATTTGTTGATAAAGGATATCAAGCCTGGCCCAATCAAATCCAGAATTGAACTTACGAATCTTGGATGGATGATATCGTTAGGGCAGGAAGAGGGTTTAAGCCTGTCAATGACCTGCTTCAAAACCTGGACATTGATGGGTTCAAAAACCTCCCAAGAAGTACGGACAGAAGGCATGGTAGGTGAATCCTTTAATGTTAAGGTAGGGCAAATGCCAAGTCTTAGGGTTTTAATTTTGTCTAAACCTTAGGTTTAGAGTGATTTGTTTCAATTATATTAGAGAAATATGCAGCTTTTGCAGATTTAGCAGCAGATTGGTAAGATGTAAGCGAATCTTTAAATAATTGAAAGGAAATATGCAACCTGTCCTTTTTCCATTTTCGTTCTGCCTTTCTGCAGATTTGTCTTAAAAGATGAATCTCAGCGTTTTGCCACTGTTCAGATTTTGGTTTCTGCTTATGAGGTTTGAGGGGGGCAGAATTCAAGAGGCTAAGATGTTGATCAGCATCCGTCCAATAATGGTTCATCCAAGTGCATCTCTGAGCAGCTAGATGCATTAGAAAAGTGAGAAAGATCAGGAAGAGACAGTGAAAATAATATGGGTTTATGGTCGGAGAGCAGAAAGTCTGAGAGCACAATATCAGTCACATCAAGTCCATAAGAGAGTACAAGATCCAGCGTATGTCCCTGAATGTGAGTAGAGCTGTTAATCCACTGAGTGAGATTAAAAGCATCAATAAGATTGAGGAAATCACGTGAGAGTGGATTTGACGGGCAGCAAACATGGATATTAAAATCGCCTACCAACACAAAACGATCGCAGGTTGTGGCAATATTGCAGATAAATTCAGTAAACTGCTGTATAAAATCCTTAGTGGAGTGAGGCG
The DNA here is from genome assembly GCA_030522415.1 of Channallabes apus. Lineage (NCBI taxonomy): Eukaryota > Metazoa > Chordata > Actinopteri > Siluriformes > Clariidae > Channallabes > Channallabes apus. The sequence continues at coordinate 41,903,741 of CM060111.1, forward strand.
GGCGGTAAATTACCCCTAAACCGACAGGCCCATTCCAGTCTACGTAAAGAAGCTGAGCTTCAAAACTTGAGAAGGCCGTTGCAGGACCCAGCCTGCATCGTGCAGAAAAGGAGTTCTTTAAAATGTTATTTATTTATTTTTTTTATTTATCCTTTATTTTACCAGTAATGTCCCATTGAGATACATTATCTCTTCTTCCAGGGAGTCCTGGCCAAAAACCTGGTTACAATCCCACCTCCATGCCCACATGGGGAGTTAAAAAATGTACAGTCAACAGGGACCAAATCCGCAAAAGGAGTTAAATCACCCACCTTTATCCAGGATTCCGTGATGAACATAAAATCCCGGTTGTGAGAAGAATAAAAATAATTTAATAAAAAGGTCTTATTCACCAGGGAGCGAGCATTTATTAATGCCAACTTCAGTGCGGGAATAATAACAGAGGATGAGGAGCCTCTACTCAGTGAGCGCAGATTTCCGTGCGTTACTCCACGTTGACGATGGCAGAGGCCAACCCGGCGGAGACCGGTACCAACAACCGGACTCAAATGCAGGGGGAAACCCGGACGAAGCCATCGGTAAACCCGACCCAGCGGGCGCCAGATAGTAGAGCCGCCATAAAACTAGGCACGGAGGGGAACCGATAGCACAGAAACTGCACTAGTTAAGATTACAAACGACTTGTTTTTAGCTTCAGACCAAGGCTGTATCTCATTGCTAGTCCTGCTCGATCTTAGTGCTGCATTCGACACTATAGATCATAATATTCTCATAGATTGCTTACAAAATTATATAGGTATTCAGGGACAGGCATTAAAATGGTTTAGATCTTACCTGTCTGATCGCTACCATTTTGTAGATCTAAATGGAGAACCGTCTGGTGTAATGCCAGTGAAATATGGGGTCCCACAAGGGTCAGTTTTAGGACCTCTGTTGTTCTCAATATACATGCTTCCCTTGGGTAACATCATAAGAAGACATGGGATTAGTTTCCATTGTTATGCTGATGATACCCAATTATATATCTCAACTAAACCAGACGAAATACCTAAGTTGTCTAGATTAACTGAGTGTGTCCAGGACATAAAAGATTGGATGACCAATAACTTTCTTTTATTAAATTCAGATAAGACAGAGATATTACTTATTGGCCCAAAAACCAACACACAACAGCTTTCACAATTCAGCCTGCGCTTAGAAGGATGTACTGTTACTACCAGCTCAGCAGTAAAAGACCTGGGCGTAATATTAGACAGTAACTTGTCTTTTGAAAATCACATTTCAAATATCACAAAAACAGCCTTTTTCCATCTTCGAAATAATGCTAAACTTAGGAACATCTTATCCGTATCTGATGCAGAAAAGCTAGTTCATGCATTCATGACCTCCAGACTGGACTATTGTAATGCATTACTAGGTGGTTGTCCTGCTTCCTCAATAAACAAGCTTCAGTTAATCCAAAATGCAGCTGCCAGGGTTCTCACTAGATCCAGAAAATATGATCATATAACCCCAATATTATCATCCCTGCACTGGCTACCTGTTCAGTTTAGAATAAATTACAAAATAGTATTACTTACATACAAGGCCTTAAATGGTTTAGCTCCCACATACCTAACCAGTCTTCTGATGCGCTACAATCCACCACGCGCCTTAAGATCACAAAGCTCCGGACTTCTGGTAGTTCCCAGAATTTAGCTCCAAAGCTTTGGAATAGCCTTCCAGACAGTGTTCGGGGAGCAGACACGGTTTCTCAGTTCAAAAGTAGACTCAAGACGCATCTTTTTAATCTGGCATACACATAACTCATCCCATAATCTCATACTCCAGTACACCTATACCGAATGGCAACTACGGTAATTCTCCCCATCTGTTCTGTATTTCTCTACCCATCCCGAGGCATCGGGAGATTTTGCCAGCTTCAATAGACAAAGGCCGACCCTGCGAGGTTCCTGAGGCATCCAGAGAAGGACCAGCTCCAGCTGGATTCAGCTTTATGATGGTTGGAGCTACACATGTGCTTCCAGTGATCCAGACCTCATCTGCCCTCTGCACCTACTGACTCGTCCCTATGCTGAACTGGTCTTCATGTCAATTTAAATAATTTCTGTCATATTGAATTTTCACCTGCACAACACACAAGATGTTATATCATTTCTATCTGTTATCGCCCAAATGAGGATGGGTTCCCTGTTGAGTCTGGTTCCTCTCAAGGTTTCTTCCTAATGCCATCTCAGGGAGTTTTTCCTTGCCACCGTCGCCGCCACCCTTGGCTTGCTCATCAGAGAAATTTCATTCATTCGTCTCATTATTATCTGCACATTTTTCTCACACATCCACACTTCCAATTATTTAGTTTTCTATATATATATATATATATATATATATTTTTTTTTTTTTTTTTTTTTTTGTTAAATTTCTTTAATTTTTGTGAAGCTGCTTTGAGACAATGACCATTGTTAAAAGCGCTATATAAATAAAATTGAATTGAATTGAATTGAATTGAACCGATAGAAAACCAGCCCGCCGATAGGCTTTCAGCTTTACGATAAAACCACCACGGTTTCCCCGTTTCCTCCTCCGCTTTCTCCACAAGAAGTTAAGGGGTCAGCGGTAAACACAATCCAGGATATCTGTTCGAAGCGACTCATGTTGTTTATCAAAAAAGCGGTCCACCTCTAAGTTGTAGATCATAGTAGTCTCAGCAACAAAGTTACGGATATCCAAAAGTGCTTGACGGTCGTAAGTTAGACGCGTGCAGCAGGTCAGCAACAGAGGTAAACCCAACAGCCAAACAAGCAACCAAAAGAGCAACAGACGGCATGCCACATACACCGGCGCCATCTTGGGTATGCATAATTATTCAGCCCCCTTTGGTCTGAGTGCAGTCAGTTGCCCATAGACATTGCCTGATGAGTGCTAATGACTAAATAGAGTGCACCTGTGTGTAATCTAATGTCAGTACAAATACAGCTGCTCTGTGACGGCCTCAGAGGTTGTCTAAGAGAATATTTGGAGCAACAACACCATGAAGTCCAAAGAACACACCAGACATGTCAGGGATAAAGTTATTGAGAAATTTAAAGCAGGCTTAGGCTACAAAAAGATTTCCAAAGCCTTGAACATCCCACGGAGCCACTGTTCAAGAGATCATTCAGAAATGGAAGGAGTATGGCACAACTGTAAACCTACCAAGACAAGGCCGTCCACCTAAACTCACAGGCCGAACAAGGAGAGCGCTGATCAGAAATGCAGCCAAGAGGCCCATGGTGACTCTGGACGAGCTGCAGAGATCTACAGCTCAGGTGAGGGAATCTGTCCATAGGACAACTATTAGTCCTGCACTGCACAAAGTTGGCCTTTATGGAAGAGTGGCAAGAAGAAAGCCATTGTTAACAGAAAACCATAAGAAGTCCCGTTTGCACACAAACATGTGGAAGAAGGTGCTCTGGTCAGATGAGACCAAAATGGAACTTTTTGGCCAAAATGCAAAACGCTATGTGTGGCGAAAACCTAACACTGCACATCACTCTGAACGCACCATCCCCACTGTCAAATATGGTGGTGGCAGCATCATGCTCTGGGGGTGCTTCTCTTCAGCAGGGACAGGGAAGTTGGTCAGAGTTGATGGGAAGATGGATGGAGCCAAATACAGGGCAATCTTGGAAGAAAACCTCTTGGAGTCTGCAAAAGACTTGAGACTGGGGCGGAGGTTCACCTTCCAGCAGGACAACGACCCTAAACATAAAGCCAGGGCAACAATGGAATGGTTTAAAACAAAACATATCCATGTGTTAGAATGGCCCAGTCAAAGTCCAGATCTAAATCCAATCGAGAATCTGTGGCAAGATCTGAAAACTGCTGTTCACAAACGCTGTCCATCTAGTCTGACTGAGCTGGAGCTGTTTTGCAAAGAAGAATGGGGAAGGATTTCAGTCTCTAGATGTGCAAAGCTGGTAGAGACATACCCTAAAAGACTGGCAGCTGTAATTGCAGCAAAAGGTGGTTCTACAAAGTATTGACTCGGGGCTGAATAATTACGCACACTCCACTTTTCAGTTATTTATTTGTAAAAAAAATGTTTGGAATCATGTATGATTTTCGTTCCACTTCTCACGTGTACACCACTTTGTATTGGTCTTTCACGTGGAATTCCAATACAATTGATTCATGTTTGTGGCTGTAATGTGACAAAATGTGGAAAAGTTCAAGGGGGCCGAATACTTTTGCAAGCCACTGTATCCATCTCTCAGGTTCTTCCGATGTTTGTCTCTTTCTCATCATCTCTCTCTCTCGCTCTCTCTGTCAGGAATGCCATGTGTGGGAAGCTGCAGTGTGAGCTGGAGAAAATCCAGAACATCCAGAACATCGTCGTGTTCGGCATCAAGCCCTCCATCAGCCACACCCCCCTCCACGATAACACCATGTGCTATGGAGTGGACTTCCGTATGGGCACCGACGTTCCCGACCCGGGTATGGTCAACGAGGGCACCAAGTGTGGAGAGAACAAGGTCTCACACACACACACACACACGCAATGTCACACCCAACAACAATGTCTCACAGTGGTGAAAAAAAAAAAAAAAACTCAAACGTTTCAGTATTTAATGTTTTTCAGGTTTGTTTAAAATGTATATTATGATTAAAGATAAAATTGCATTCATACTGCAATAAAAATAATAATAAGAAGAAATTTATATGTTATAAAACATCGCATTATTTTCATCTTTTTTGTAGATTTTTTTTTGCTCAAGTTTGCTTTTACAATATTTTATCAGTTAACTGATGGGAAAAAAAGTTTAATTAATTAATTACTTGATTAGGAAAATGAATTATTGACATATTATTTATATAGTGTCTTGTCGAACTTTACCAAATACAGTTAGTCCCCACCTTACGAACAACCGAGTTACGAATTTCCGCAAATACGAATGGATCTGATACCAATATTTACAATTATATACAATATTCTCAGGGTGTAAGTAAAGGTATAAAATGTCTTTAAAAAATTGAGGGGAGACCTCACTGGTTTCAATTAATCAGTCTGGGAGAGAGTCCTGGAGAGACAACAGTGTTGTACGATGGAACCTCAGTTCACAAACGCCCCGCAGTACAAACAAATGGGTTTACATCTAAAAAATCGCCTAAAATTTGTCCCTGTTCATGAACAGTTGTGCAAGTGTACAGCGCAGAAAAAAAACTCCCTGGATAGATTTCTTGTGAAAACGGCTGCCGTACAGTACAAACCAGAGGCCAGAAAACAAAAAGGAGTGAAAACCACTGAAGGAATGTTATTTCTTATGGGGAAATTTGCTCTGGGACAAAATGGTGCCCCGGATTTCCCTTGTGCTTTAAAGGAGCAAAGACAAAATTTCACATGTGAGGTTCGTTTCCCTAGGCGCGGTTATGGATTTTGGCCACATGATGGCAGTGTGGATTGGTATGCTTTACATTGTATATATTTGTGTCAGAGGCGTATAAGACTCACTTTGTCGGACTTAAGAACAAATCAGACTTACGGACATGCTCCCGGGACAGAACTCGTTCGTAAGTTGGGGACTGCCTGTATTTACTACCAAAGAAAAGTCAAATTTAAAGAAGCATAAATGAGCGTTGCGTAAAGAGAGAAGAAAAGATCTATACGTTTCATATCCCGGATTGAATTGAATATTTCTTGTAGAATTCTTCAACGCAGTTTTTTTTACGCTTCACGCTGTGGTTTTAATGTCATTCCAGGTTTGTTTGAACTACGAGTGTAAGAGCGTAGACGAGCTGAAGTACGACTGTAATGTACAGGGCAAATGCCACGGTCATGGAGTAGGTGTCCTCTCTTCTAATCCTTATTACCCATATTGCCTGGCTGCTGTCCCGCTTGAAAGCTGATCTGGGAGTGTGTGTGTGTGTGTGGTTCACTTATCATAGGTGTGTAATAGCAACAAGAACTGCCACTGTGATAACGGATGGGAGCCACCGTCGTGCGAACTCACGGGGTTCGGGGGCAGTATAGACAGCGGCCCCACCTGGAACGGTACGCTCCAAACGTGACGAGCACGTCACCTCACATATCAACAGCTGTACTTGTTTTTTTAATAATCTGTTTAAGACCTCATGGAAACCATAACTATGGAAAGACGACATGTTGCGTTAATATTAATATAAAACTGTCAAGGCTGCTGTTATAGAAAACGCCTTCTGTGACCAATCAGAATGCAGAATTCATCACCCTTTTCTCTCTCTCTCTCTCTCTCTCTCTCTCTCTCTCTCTCACACACACACAGATAAAGACACTTCAGTGAGAAACGGTCTGCTCGTTTTCTTCTTCCTGGTTCTTCCTCTGTTGCTTTTGGGTCTCTTCGTGTTTTCCAGGAGGAATGAGCTACAGCGACGTTTTGGCAGGAGAAAACGCTCCCGCGGTTATGAGTGAGTGCGCTGCTTCGATTCGCCTTTTCCCTAATGATGTCACTGGTTGTAGATGGAAAAACATAAGGTGGAATCGAGGCCCAACCTCTGGTTCTGAATAATGACTCCAATGACATGCAGTTTCCTGAATGACCACTAGAGAGAGTCCTCATAGAGCCCGATGTTGAGAAATTTAACTTAAACATCTTTAAAGCCTGGGACAAAAGAAAAAAAAAAGGTTTTTGGTCTCTGTAGCTCTTCAGGAATTATATAGGGACATATTAAAGTAGGAGACTGTCCTTCCAAACACTATTTCTTATGAAGAAATTCGCTCTGAGCCAAAATAGTGTCCAAGATTCCCCAAAGGAGCAGAGACAACATTTTACAGTGAAATTCATTTCCTTAGGTGCAGTTATGGTTCTTGGCCACATGATGGCAGTGTTGGGAAAGGGGGAAAACATATAGTCAAGTGGATTGGCTCTACGTTGTATATTTGTGTCAAAGGTGTGTAAGACTCACTTAATCTGACTTAAGAACAAATCTGACTTACAAACATGCTCCGGGAACGGAACTTGTTCGTAAGTCGAGTTCTCGAATCCGTAATTCACTCAAAGAGTTTTGAGGAAGAGAAGATCGGCGGCTTTGAACCTGGACAGTTTTTGATACGCCATAAAAGTGTGTTTCTGCTGCGACGCTCAGGAGCTTCAGGAGCTTCTTCAGTAAACCTATGAGTGAGTGTTTATCCAGCTCTTTCTGTGACTCCCTTAAGTAAAACACAAACGTAAAAAACATAATTTATTGCGCAGCTGGTTCGGTCTGGGTCCAAAAACGTCCTGGTATTCAGATCTTTCCGGTCATCTGCATCTTTTCTTCTCCACTTCCTCGTCTGTGCAACACGTTTGTGCGTCTGGCCTTTTTCAGAGCGGACACCAAGCCGCAGACCAACAACAGCCGGGCTCCTGCGGGTCAGCGTGGGAACCCCAACAGCATAGTGAAAGACGGAGTGAGTCAACAGCACACACACACACACACACACTAGGATTCAAAGTAATAGACCTAATCAGACTTTCTTCTTAAAAGGCTTTAATAGACGTAGACTGAGACTCGTTGTGGGTCTGCGCCCGTCCGGCTTAAACGAAATTCTGCATGATGTACAATTTTAACTGTCAATCATGATGATCACAATAATCAGTATTTAACATTGCCTCACGGCTCCGTAGTATAATTAAGATGATTAATAACGATCTCCCTCTCTCTCTCCCACCCACTCTCTCTCTCTCTCTTTCTGTGTATTATAAAGCATCAGGCTCAGTTATTGCCAGCTGAAGAGGTAACTATGTTCCCAGTGTATGCATATAGATAAAAAGAGTTGATGATTTTCCTACAACAGCAACATCTCTTTGAAAGGTCCCGTATTTTACTATTTCATTGACAAGTCAACACAGAGTCTGTTAATGCCGCAGCGGAAATACCGCACAGATAATAATAAACCTCAGGCGCTCAGTCGGGGGAGGGGTTCTTCTTCTATGATGTCACAAAAGGGCTGGTTTACACCGCGGCCGATACAAAAAGAAAGACAAAAAACTGTTAAGCCACGCCCTTTCTGAACAAGAAGTCGGGTCTTCTTTTATGAGGTCACAGCAGGGGGGGGAATATAACAGGCTAGTTTAAACCCTGGCCAATACAAACACATAGTTGTTTGCACACACACACACACACACACACACACACACACACACACACACACACACACTTTGATTTATACGCAGCAGCATCCCTGTGCTATCGAGCTGTTGCTATAGAAACGACAACGCTTTAGAACGAGCGCTGCTGTTATGGAAAATCAATCAACGCCATCTGACCAATCAGAGACGAGATCAGTCAGGCTTTAACTGGTACCATGGTCCGTGACTATCGCTGCTTATTCCTCCTCTCCCCTTCCTTTCTCCTCAACCACAAAACCTCGATCAAACCCCTAGATGAGGTTGTAGAGGTTTTGTGGTGCTGCTATAATAACTCTAAACCTCAAGCATGGCTTCTCCTCCTGGTCTTTACCTCCTTTCCTAAGGAATAATGTTTCAGGTTTGTGCTTAAAGCCTAGGCATGTAATGAGCTGGTTTATTTATGCCAACCAAAAAAAACTGCTATTTTTTTTTTTCTTTTACTGAATGCAGTAACCTTACCACTTATGCATCATACCACTTATCCCAGTGGTTCACTAGTGCTTGGACACCATCAAGATACAAAGTCATGATCCGACTGCCTGCTTCATGTCTGAAACCCTGGCCTCCCAGGAACTCCTTAAATGGCCCGAACGTGTGGAAATGGCTTGGAGCGAGGTGGTATGGCGATGACACCCAGCCGAGTTCCTGTAACGTGCAAGTGGTGTACGAGGATCCTTTTCCAAGGATCAGGCGTTCCACTCTTTGAATGTTCATGGGAACGATTACAGTGGCCCATATTGAGTTCTTTAAAAACGTTTGCACCTTTCACATATCTTACTGCTGCTAAGAGTCTCATCTCTGTGCTTGAAGTCTTCTGTTATTGTCAATCGCCATAAATTTTATCATAAGTCCCAGATTGACTCGAACGCCTATATATATTTATGTATATAATTTAGTTGTGTCCAATTCCTCCCCGTCACTAGGGGGCGCCACATTAAGACTACTACGACCACTCAGTCGGAAGGGCCGAAGACTATCACGTGTTTCCTCCGAACCGCGTGACGCCAGCCGACCGCATCTTTTCGTACTGCTCGCTCACGTACGGTTGGGGGCGGAGTAACACACTTGGAGGACAGCGCTATCCGCCCCTTCCGCTTGCGTGAGCTCACAGACGCCCCTGATTGGCATCATATACGTCATGCTGTATACGTTACTGTATATATGATTTAATTCTGCAGTATCATCGATGCACTAATTGAATGAGAAAGTGCCAGACGGTTCAGTGCCTGTGTTTCAGACGTAGGTGGACGCGTCAGCTCGTCCTGTCGCGCTCAGCTCCTGCGGGAATGTCCTCCTTCTGCTTCCGCTTTACTGACTGACTGAGTGAGTGTTTGTTTTATTTTTAACCATTGTGTTTGTGCAGGTGGTTCACACGAGTAGGACCTCGTCCTCGGCGCCAGCGTACGCCCCCAGACCTCCACGCCCGGCGATTACACGGTAACGACCACACATCCTCACTTTATATATGGAACATATACGTCCTGTATATTTACACGGTCAAGTTCATCGTGACTCTTAAACAGTGTAATAGACAGCAAACCAGAACAAATCCAAACAGACTCATATTACTGAATGAGGACGAAAGTAATGGCACCCTGTAAAAAAAAAAATAAAAAGGAGGAGGAGTTAACGCGTATCCTGGCTAGCCGAGTCGCTGCGGTGGCTGAGCTGCGTTAGTGCACAATTTATCACGTTGATGGGGTAGAAGTGCAGGTTCAGGTGTGAGAGGACGATGAGGGTTATAGTGTGATGCAGACATTACAGCGGAGAATTAGACTTAATATCTTGTTCGCTCTCTCGTTCTTCCTCTCACTCTCCCTATCTGTCTCCGTCTCAATCTTTATCTCCTTTTCATCCCCCTTCCTTCTCTTTCTATATGCATCATTTCCATCACTCTCTTATTGTCTCTCTGTGTCCTTCTCATTGTGTCTCATCTCTCCCGCTTTTGGTCTCATTGTCCCATTTTCTCTCTCTCTCTTTCGTCTTCTTTCTGTCTGCATCTCTCTCGCTCTCTCTCTCTTCCTCTGTCTCTCACTATCTGTCCCTCTCTCGCTATCGTTCTGTCCTTCTGTCTTTATCATTGTCTTTCTCTGTCTCTCTCATGCTATCTTCCGGCCTCTCTTTGTCTATCTTTCTTTCTGTCTCTTTATATGCTTCTCTCTGTTTCTCTCTCACACTTTTTCTTGGTTTGTCTCTCTTTCTCTCTCTCTCAAAAAAATATTCTTTTTGCTCATCTCTTTCTTTTCGCCTCTTTCTCATTCTCCCTCTCTCACTTTTCTCTCTCCTTCTATATCTTTGCTCTCCCTAATTCTGTCGGTCTCTTGCTTTCCTTTCTGTCTGTCCTTCTCTTACTTCCTGTCTCTCTCACATTGTCTTTCTCTGTCTGTCTCTCGCTCTTATTGTTTTTCTGTATGTTTTTCTCTCATTCTTTTTCTTTCTCTCCATTCTGTCACATTCCTTCATCTCTCTCTCTCTCTCTTCCCCCCCACAGACCTCCACCTCCTCCTGCCAGTCAGCTCCTGCCTCAGAGACCCGCCCCTCCGCCTCCTCTATAACACACACCTCACATATCCAGGATGCGTGTGTGTGTATATATGTGTAAGGGTTTGCATGACCACTCCAGACAACCCATCCCCCCTCCCCCCCACGCCCCCAAACCCCAGAACCTACACGTCAAGCCGTGACTCCGCTTCCTCGGATTTGAACCTGTCAATCAATCAGCTGCTATGCTAAAGACCTGGGCTCAACCTCTTTATGCAATATCATCGCTGGAGAAAGGGGGGCGGGACCTGACGGCCTCAGCCAATCAAACGCACCCGATGTCTCCGGCGTAAGGCTGAATCTCCGGAATGTGTGTTGTCACTACTTGTATTGTTACTATTATGGGATGTAAAGGACCAGGACCACTGCAAGTCGCCTGCACTTCCAAAAAAGTGTATTTACTTTACAGAAAGAAATATATAAATATATAATCATATCACGATTTTCCTGATTAATGAAATGTAAAGTGAATGATTTCCTGTTATGGAAAAAAAAAAAAAAGAAGATAATCAGTTGAGAAAAAAATCGTTAATTCTGCGTCAGGCTTTTTACATAGGATGCTTTTATTATTTATGATTTAAAAAAATTTATTTAGCATGATCCAAAAAACTAGTTTATTATAAAGTAAATAATAATAATAAAGAATTGGTTTGCAATCATTTCTTGGAAGAATCAAATCATGACTTAAGAAAATATATAAGTATATATTTTTTTAAAAGAAAAAATATATATACAAATGCAAGTCAAAACATGACAATTCATTGTAATTTTTTAAAACTTTAATTTAATACTAAAATGTAAAAAAAAAAAAAAAAAAGCCATCTTCAATCAAGCCACATAACGAGTCCGGTTTCTCGCCCTCAGACGCCACGTCGCTTTCCAGTGTGAAAGGTCAAAGTTCAATCCTGCAATATAAAGAAACTCAGTGAACTCTAGGTTTTTTTTCTTCACCCTCACTATTTGTTATATTGTTTCTTTTCCTTGTAAAAATTTTGTAGATTCCTTTTTGATTGATTGATTAATTGACTTTCAGGTCAGATCGACCTCCAAAACCACTGGTTTGATTATTTCAATGTCATATTTTATTATTGTTATTATTATTATTATTAGTTAATAAACGGTTGTATTATTGTGTTGTACAATATTCTGTATTTCAGAAACTAAAGCCTTATTCTGTCATCTTTAAGGGCTGCGTGACACTGAGCTCAAAATCTAACAATCCGACAAAGATGTAATATCCTCCTAACATTGTACTGAGTGTGCGTGTGTGTGTGTGTGTTTTGCGTGCTCAAAGCTGACAAAGTGTCATACGTGACTCCGTATTTACATTTTGCGACTTACATTTTTATCTCTTTACACATCTGAGCAGTTGAGGGTTAAGGGCCTTGCTCAAGGGCCCGTATGTGACTCATACGGTACTCATACGGTATATCTGTAATAACACTGAGGAGCGCCTCTGATGCTCGCCTGTCGACGCCTGGTCCGACTGTCATGTCGCTCTGACTGCACTGTGTTCCCGATTCTTCCAGCTCTCCTTGAGGTACAGACTTGCACTCTGGTCCGTATACAGATAGACGAACCGTGCTAACTAAATCTCTTCCTGTTACTGTGCGCGGATGGAAACGCATAAAAGTAAAGTTGTTTGTATCGCTGCGCTGTTCCCAGAGATACAACTGGTTATATGATGTTGTGTGATTTTGGTATCGTTGTGGCAAACGGAAATAAAGATTACTGTCATGTTTCTATACGAACTCCTGTAATGTGTGTGTGTGTGCTATTACGGGTATCACTGTTCATGCTAATGACGACATAAAGGTTACACACTGGATTAAAAATTGATAAATGAAAAATAGCACAGAATTTAAATCTGGGTTTGTTTTATTAGTTCTGGTTTAAAATACACAGATTTAAGGGTAATTTCAACTTCTAACTTAAGAAACTTAAAAGTTTTTTTTTCTGTGTGTGAATGATCTCCCGAGTGCAATGCCATCACAGACCACCAGGGGGCAAGCACTTCAGCTACAGAAAGCTTTGCGAATAGCTACAAGAGTAAGGTTTTAATAAAATCAGAAGTGATGACGTTCAGTTTTATAATTAACGTGACTATTTTTAAGGCAGTATAAGAGGAATAAAACACTACACACTACTCTACTTTGATCGCCATCTTATTCTGATTTTTCTTTATTCCTCACCTGAGCCACTTCTGATTTTCTCGTGCTGTAATGTGATGCATTAAAAATGAGATGTTTTGTTTAGTAATAATCGGATATTTTTCTCATTTCCTAATGAGTTTTTTTTTTTTCTTTGATACTGGGACATTTTTCTTCTAAGATTTTTTCCTCGTATTAATTTTAATGTTTTCTTGTATTAATAAAACGATTTTCTCATAATAACAAAATCTTTAAAAAGATGCATGTAATACTATATGTTTTCTTCATAATCAGGATTGTTTTCTCATAATAAGATATTTTTTCTGGCAATAACATAATTTTCTTTATAATAATGCTATGTTTTTCCTTGCATAAAAACAAAAAAAATTTCTAGTAATGAGAATTTTTAAAAATAATTTAATAATACATTTTTATCTTATAATGATTTTCTCATAGAGATTTTTACAAATCTCATTATGGCTTTTTCCTGTAATAATGGGATTTTTCTTATGATGTTTTTCTTAGAATAACGACTTTTTGTTATCATACAGTGGCTTGCAAAAGTATTCGGCCCCCTTGAACTTTTCCACATTTTGTCACATTACAGCCACAAACATGAATCAGTTTCATTGGAATTCCACGTGAAAGACCAATACAAAGTGGTGTACACGTGAGAAGTGGAACGAAAATCATACATGATTCCAATCATTTTCTTTTACAAATAAATAACTGCAAAGTGGGGTGTGCGTAATTATTCAGCCCCCTTTGGTCTGAGTGCAGTCAGTTGCCCATAGACATTGCCTGATGAGTGCTAATGACTAAATAGAGTGCACCTGTGTGTAATCTAATGTCAGTACAAATACAGCTGCTCTGTGATGGCCTCAGAGGTTGTCTAAGAGAATATTGGGAGCAACACCACCATGAAGTCCAAAGAACACACCAGGCAGGTCAGGGATAAAGTTATTGAGAAATTTAAAGCAGGCTTAGGCTACAAAAAGATTTCCAAAGCCTTGAACATCCCACGGAGCCACTGTTCAAGCCATCATTCAGAAATGGAAGGAGTATGGCACAACTGTAAACCTACCAAGACAAGGCCGTCCACCTAAACTCACAGGCCGAACAAGGAGAGCGCTGATCAGAAATGCAGCCAAGAGGCCCATGGTGACTCTGGACGAGCTGCAGAGATCTACAGCTCAGGTGGGGAATCTGTCCATAGGACAACTATTAGTCGTGCACTGCACAAAGTTGGCCTTTATGGAAGAGTGGCAAGAAGAAAGCCATTGTTAACAGAAAACCATAAGAAGTCCCGTTTGCACACAAACATGTGGAAGAAGGTGCTCTGGTCAGATGAGACCAAAATGGAACTTTTTGGCCAAAATGCAAAACGCTATGTGTGGCGGAAAACTAACACTGCGTAACAGTAATCTTTGTTTTTCCTCGTATTTTCTGCATAACAATATCTCTTTGTTGTTATAGCAAGATTATTATGCTATAATATCGAGATGTTTATTCTGAAAATAAAACATTTTATTCTCAGTATAACAGAAACAAGACTTTTTTTTCTCGTAATAATCATGTTTTTTTCATAATAAGATCAGTTTTTTTTATTGGACTATTTTTTTTAATCATAAGATGTTTTCGTATAAATGTATAAAAGATTTTTTGTCATAAAGAAAATTTTCCAAGTTATAATTTTTTTACTTATAAATACTGAGATATTTGCCCTCTCTTTTGGTATGTCCTGACCACTGCAGCCTGGGAACATTCCACAAAAGCGACTTTTCACAGTATTCACATTTCCAATATTTCTTTACAATGGAATCCGGAAGTGGGTGGGATATATTAAGCAGCAAGTGAACCTCTTTTTCCTAAAGTTGATGGGCTGGAAGCAGAAAGGGGCAAGTGTAAGGATTTGATTGACTTTGGCCAAATTTTGCAGCTCTTGTGGGATGTTCCTGGTTTGCAGTGGTCAGGACATGCCAAAAATAAATAAAAAATGGTGGACTGGGGTGGTTGGTGGCCAAGGCTAACTGGTGCACATGGGGAGTAAAGTTGGCCCGTGTAGTCCGATCCAATAGGACTACTGTAGGTCAAATCGGACCACAACGGAGAGTGTGGAAAGGAGGTGAAGAAGCGGGTACAGGCAGGTTGGAATGGGTAAAGAAAAGTCTCAGGTGTGTTATGTGACAAACGCGTATCAGCGAGGTGTTCAAGACAGTGGTGAGACCAGTGATGCTCTATGGCTTAGAGACAGTGGCACTGAAGAAAAGACAGGAGGCAGAGTTGGAGGTAGCAGAGCTGAAGATGTTGAGGTTCTCTTTGGGAGTGACAAGGATGGATAGGATCAAGAATGAGTTCATCAGAGGGACAACTCATGTTAGATGTTTTGGAGATAAAGTCAGAGAGGCCAGATTGAGGTGGTTTGGACATGTTCAGAGGAGAGTGTGTGAATATATCGGTAGAAGGATGCTGAGGTTGGAACTGCCAGGCAGGAGGTCTAGAGGAAGACCAAAGAGGAGATTTATGGATGCAGTGAGAGAGGACATGAAGGTAGTTGGTGTGAGAGAAGAGGATGCAGAGGATAGGGTTAGATGGAGGCAGATGATTCGCTGTGGCGACCCCTGAAAGGGAACAGCCGAAAGACAAAGAAGACATTGGAGGACCCGAAACCAGTCTCTGTGAAATTGCTGTGTCTGTCAAGCCTGAATTTGTCACAGCATTACTCAAGTTGGGTCAAACTGTGGGCACGTCCTAAAATCTACTGCTGGACAGAATTACTCTCAATCTTTTTCAGCTTTTTGATATCTGCCTGAAGTTTATCCTGCACCATAAAGTGAAATCAAAATGTTGTGTAAAAGTGATACGTTTTTTTTCTCAACAATATTTTTATTGATTTTAACAGGGATAAAACAGGGTAAACATGTAATATTTTAATACAGGTTTTATAATCCCCTTATAAACCCTATAACACCCACCCCGTCCCTCCCCGACTCCAAGCCAGTTCTACATACATAAGAAAGGCTAAACGCCAGGCATTGAGAGAAACCAAAAAAGAATAAAGAATATGGAGCTGGAAGTTTTTTGGTTCTACGTACAAAAAATAAATAAATAAAAAGGAATAAAAAGGGGAAAGAAAGCAAACAAACAAGTAATTAAATAAAACAGGAATCAAACTATAAATGTATATGAAAAAAGTGAAGGAAGGGCCCCCACACCTGTTGAAATTTAAAGTCTGAGTAATGAATTGAGTAGTGAATCTTCTCCAGGGACAAACAGGACATGATATCCCTGAGCCACTGGGCGTGAGTGGGTGACGTGGCATCCTTCCACTTGAATAAAAGAGAACGCCTGGCCAGGAGTGTCGCAAAAGATAACAATCTCTTTTTGGCTGGACTTAGACTCTTACCCTCTTCTCCAGTGACACCAAAAAGAGCAATCAGAGGGTCTGGTTCAAGATTGCATTTCAATATGAAGGACAGGGTCTTAAAAACATCCCTCCAGAATTTTTCCAAATTCGGGCATGTCCAGTACATATGAATAAGAGACGCCTCTCCACTTTTACATTTATTACAGCAAGGATCAATGTCTGGGTAGAAACGGGAAAGTTTAAGTTTGGAGAAATGAGCCCTGTGTACAACCTTAAACTGTAATAAAGAGTGGCGGGCACATAAGGAGGTTGAGTTGATAAGTTTAAGAATTGAATTCCAAGTATCATCTGATAGTGACAAATTTAAATCGTTCTCCCAAGCAGTTTTAATTTTACACAGAGGGGTGTGACTCGAAGCCATCAATCCACCATAAATAGTGGATATTAGGCCTTTACGCAGCGGAGACAAACAGAGGAGATTATCTAGAATGTTTGCAGCAGGAGCCTCAGGGAAATTTGGTATTAAAGAGCGAATGAAGTGTCTTACTTGCAGATATCTGAAAAAATGAGAATTGGGTAAGTTAAACCTCTCGGAAAGCTGTTCAAATGATGCAAACTTATGGTCAACGAACAGGTCTTTGCAAAGCTTGATGCCCTTATTGTACCATTCCTGAAACACTGAGTCATGTAAAGAAGGCTGGAAGAGATGGTTAGAGACGATAGGACTGGACAGAGAAAAGCCCAGAAGACCGCAGTGCTTTCTGAACTGAGCCCATACTCTCAAGGTATGCACCACTACTGAGTTATTGATTAATTTAATTGAGGGGATGGGGAGAGCAGATCCAAGGAGTGCAGAGACAGAGAGATTTTTGATAGACTTTATCTCCATTTCCACCCAGGCAGGCCGATTAGGTTGGTTATGAAAATATGACCAAAAAATGACAGAACGAATGTTTGCTGCCCAGTAGTAGAAACGAAAATTAGGTAGAGCCATGCCACCGTCTCTTTTAGATCTTTGAAGTAGGGACTTATTCAATCGTGGATGTTTACCTTTCCAAAGGTAAGAAAAAGTGATACGTTTTTATTTGTCATATATACATTACTGCACAGCCTTGAAACAGCCTTATATATCCCAGCCTATATCCCAGCCTTGAAACAGCACCTCTGGATCAGATAGAGACAAGGGCTTTTCTCAAGAGCCCAACAATGGCAATCTGGTGGAGCTGGTGCTTGAGCTGCCGGCCTTCCAATCAGTAACGCAGTGCCTTAACCTTCTGAACTACCACTGTACCACTGTACCACTGGGCCTTGAACCCACAACCTTTGAATCACTCTACCAAGTGTTAGTTAGAAGTAGGGCTGAAACGATTCCTTGAGTAACTCAATTATAAAAAATGATTGAAGCGAAATCTTCTGCCTCGAAGCTTCTTTTAGTTCATTTTAAAAGCTTGCGTTGTGTTTTTGCACAATTATTTGTTTGGTGTGACACAGTGCGTTTCCGGATGCAAGACGCCAGTAAACACAGACGAAGAAGAAGGAGATGCAAACAGTTAGCTGTGTATTCATTTGAGGTAGCGTTCTGTTGCGGGCTGCAAAGTGGAAAGGAGCGATAAAATAGGCAGCGAACCAAGAGAAGAAGAAACCAGCCAGAGAAAACTAACAGAAATTATCAGTAAAAGCTTATATGTTATGCCTGAGCTGTAGATTTAGAAACTTTCAGTTGTGAAAGTTAAGTTGCACAACTTAATATTTTTGTATAATTATTTATTTTAATAAATAAATGCCTTAGTTTTTTTTTGATACTTAGTCATTTGAAATAACTTTTTTGTTATTGCATCTGAGAAAAGGCTTTAAAATAAGAATGTATGACACTGTAATGCATCTCAGTCAACATTAAGCTATTTCCTGTATTGTGAATAATGACAATGTTTATTTTTTTAATTATAAAATGCAGTAAAAAATAAAAGTTGATTAAAAAAAAAAAGAAAACCAATTAATCTTTCTTTCTCTTATATATATATTTATATTTTACATTGCTGTTTAATTATGCAAAAGTACAATCGATTAATCGATTACATTTTTGGTAGAATACTAGATTACTAAAATATTCCATAGCTACAACCATAGTCTATCTTGTCTCCATTCAAGTGTGTCACAGTGATAATGTACGCACAGCACCGCGCTACCGTATTAAACGTACATTCACATCAACTACCACACAGAGTTTTATCAGTAATCTCCCAGAGTTACCAACTTCGATTAGGTCACCGTCTGACCCCACAGAACTCGATCAGGCGACTGAATATTTAGAGTCGACATTTCGTTGTACCTTAGATAATGTAGCTCCAGCTAAAAGAAAAATTATTAGAGATAAGAAACTCGCTCCCTGGTATAACGATCACACGCGCACTTTAAAACAGACTGCTCGGAAATTAGAGCGTAAATGGCGTCAAACTAAATTGTTAGTATTTCAAATAGCATGGAAAGAGAGCATCCTGAACTATAGGAAAGCTCTTAGTGTAGCTAGATCAACGTATCTCTCCACTCTTATAGAAGAAAATAAAAATAATCCTAGATTTTTATTTAATACCGTAGCCAAATTAACCAGAAATAAGACAACTACAGAAATCTCCACAACATCATCATGCAATAGTGAGGACTTCATGAACTTTTTTAATAATAAAATTGTAAATATCAGGCATAAAATTGAGGCTTTGAAACCAAACAATGTAAATGATACAGATGTTAACCTAGCCATGTCAGATTCAAACCTAGAATACTTTACTCCTCTTGAAGAGAATGAACTAATTTCACTCATCTCTTCTGCAAATTCATCAACCTGTATATTAGATCCTATACCGACACATTTTCTTAAACAGATAGTACCAGTAATAACAGAACCGCTGTTGAGAATAATTAATTCCTCACTCAGCATTGGTTATGTTCCAAAATCTTTTAAATTAGCAGTTATCAAACCGATAATTAAGAAACCTGACCTCGACCCCTGTCAGCTGTCCAATTACAGGCCAATATCAAACCTCCCCTTTATCTCTAAGATTCTGGAAAAGATAGTTAGCGGAGCAGCTATGCTCATATCTACATAGAAATGGCATACATGAACTGTATCAGTCAGGATTTAGGCCTCATCACAGCACAGAAACAGCACTCGTTAAAGTAGTAAATGACCTCCTATTGGCCTCTGATCAGGGTTGTGTAACTATGCTTGTATTACTCGACCTCAGTGCAGCTTTTGACACCATTGATCATGCTATTCTTCTTCACAGATTAGAAAATGTAGTAGGAATTAAGGGTACAGCCCTCTCCTGGCTCAGATCCTATTTGACCGATCGTTACCAGTATGTAGACTTAAATGGTGATTATTCTGCATGTTCTCTAGTGGAGTTTGGCGTTCCGCAGGGTTCAGTTTTAGGCCCACTGCTTTTTTCGCTTTACATGCTTCCTCTGGGCAACATAATCCATAAGCATGGTATTAGTTTTCATTGTTATGCTGACGACACACACTTATATGTCTCAGCAAAACCTGATGAGAAAAAACAGCTTACTAAAGTTGTGCAAGGCAGGACATACAGTAAGAAATTGGATGCTACTTAACTTCCTTCTGCTTAATCCGGATAAGACAGAAGTTCTAGTCATAGGACCGCATATAGCTAGGAGTAAAATCTTAGATCACACCGTAACTTTAGATGTCCTTTCAGTTCCATCAAGTGCAACAGTAAAAGACCTCGGCGTGATTATAGATTCCAGCCTTTCATTTGAAGCTCATGTAGATAATATCACCAGGATAGCATTCTTTCAACTCAGAAATATTACCAAGATAAGAAATATATTGTCGCTAAACGATGCAGAAAAACTAGTTCATGCTTTTATCACTTCTAGGTTGGACTATTGTAATGCCTTACTGTCTGGTTGTTCTGTTAGGTGTATAAACAAGCTTCAGCTAGTCCAGAATGCAGCAGCGAGAGTCCTCACTAGAACCAGAAGATATGAGCACATCACCCCTATCCTATCTTCACTACATTGGCTCCCTGTGAAATTTCGCATTGATTTTAAAATACTACTCTTGACATATAAAGCATTAAATGGTCTCGCGCCGCAGTATCTGAGCGAACTGCTAGTGTCTTACGATCCGCCACGCCTACTTCGATCAAAGGATGCAGGCTGCTTGTCAGTACCGCGTATTATGAAAACTACAGCGGGGGCAGAGCTTTTTCTTACAAAGCAGCAAAGTTATGAAATAGTCTTCCAAATAGTGTTCGGGACTCAGACACAGTCTCAGTGTTTAAGTCTAGGCTAAAAACCTATTTATTTAGCCAAGCATTTTTATAAATAGATTTGCCTTAGGTAAAGGAGCAGATCTGGGGGACTCATGGACGTAGAGTATTACGGTGAACTGGTATGTTTAGATGCTGTCTTCCTCACTCTCATTTGATCACTCAGGTTTGTTGACAGTGAGGTGATTGTTTGCTTTACATCTCAGTTCCCCCTCATGTTTGTGTTTCCTTCTGGCTCTCCCTTTTAGTTATGCTGTCATAGTTAGTCCTGCCGGAGTCCCTGCTTGCACTCTACAGTAAATATACATTCACATTATACATTATGTGACTGTGACCATACCTAATTGCAATCTCTCCTCCTCTTCTCTTCCTCCCCCTCTTTCTCTTTCCTCTCTCCCCCTGTCTCCCCCTTTCACTCTTTCTCTCTCTCTCTCTCTCTCTCTCTCTCTGTTGAGCTACACATGTCATTCCTGAGCTGCCAGTGATCCAGACTCCCTCTGCCCTCCGGACCTGTCTGATCCATCCTGGTGCCCCGCTTCTGGTTGGAGATCTTGTCGCATGGATGCCCCGTGTGTCTCTTTGAGATGCGTCTGGTGTCTGGGGATGATTCTCTCTACTTAGAAGACGGTTCTGGCCTCGACTGGTGTTGTCAGCTGTTTCTCTGAGGACTTGACAATTCGATAGTTCAGGACTGGAACTTTCTACAAGTCTGAGTCTCCAATAACTACTGGACTCCATTTTAACATCAATTAACATCAACTATTATAGCTGAACTGCCCTGCCACCTAACACACTGTATAAATGCAGATCATTTCCTGTTATCTGTTTCACCCAGATGAGGATGGGTTCCCTGTCGAGTCTGGTTCCTCTCAAGGTTTCTTCCTATTACCATCTCATGGAGTTTTTCCTTGCCACTGTCGCCCTCGGGCTTGCTCACCAGGGACTATCTGAACATTTAGATACATACACATTCACATTCCATACAAACTTAAATAATTCTTTTGATTGTGTAAAGCTGTTTTGAGACAATGACAATTGTTAAAAGCGCTATACAAATAAAATTTAATTGAAAATAGTTAAACAAACACCTGCACCAATAGATTGCTTCAAGTTTTACTAGAATTAATTCATGTTTTCACCTCTGAAATAACAGTTTCAGCAGTTTCCCTCTGGGAAATTAATAAAGTTCTTTAAATCTTGACTCTAAAAATGGTATAAGTGAATTTTAACACGCTGGAGTCGTTTTAAGACAAAACTTGACATCTTTATTCGATCTAAACTTTTTCTACAAACTCTTTACCCATGGAGTGTAAATCTGATAATAAGATGAATAAAGTCTGATGAAGTGTTTGTGTGCTGTTCAGGTGCGACATTAAACTGTTTGTGTGTGTGTGTGTGTATGTGTGTCTGAGAGAGATCTCACGTTCTACCTGTTCTCCACTCAGACATGAGCAGCACTGACGTAGGCAATTTATCGCGGGAAAAGTAACTGAGTGACGTCAGGCGGCACGTGGCGTCACAAGGGCTCGAGATTTCAACTTCCGGTTCTCGGGTATGTTTTTTTTTCCCCATCGCCGGAGAGAAGCAGAGGGCATGAGGACGCCGGAGGGGGACTTTTAATCACATACACACTTTCACTTACAGCTCGGGTGTTTGGATAATTACACACAAGCGGCGACTCCGACACAAGTAAGTACCGCGGTGTAGTTTAGGAATAATACTAATAAAGCACAGGGCGAGCAGGACGTGCTGCATTACGGATAGCGTGCTCTTCGTTCGTGGCTCATTTTAAGCTAAATCTAAACCTACATAATGCACATTTCATTAACCTACTTCTTTTTAAACGTTATCCAAAAGAAACTGCAGCCGCGTGTTCCTGATTAATCCACCAGAATTAGCTACACCGGCTCTGTTCCAAATAGCTCCTCATACACATCCAGTGCACTTCCTGTTCCGGCTTTCCACCCTGAACAAAGTGCACTTGTTTTAGGGAGCTTGTTTGGGAATTAGGATACAGCCACGGCAGTCATATATCGTATCATATCGCAGCGCTACTTCCCAGATCCGCCGTATGTTCTGGTTGTATCGTTCAACTAAAATCACTTTACAACCTTAAAATGTGCATTTAGTTAAAGTTCAGGAAGCTTTACGACAGCAGGAAGGATCGGAGTCGGGCTCGCTTTAACGGACAGACTTGCTAGCATTTCCTAGCATTCTAGACCCCCATGTTAAGTGAAAGGACACAGTGATGGACAGGAATTGCAGCCTATCAGAGAGCTCACAGTGGTGCTTAAAGGGCGGGGATTATATCGAGCTGGCCAATCAGCGCTCACGGAGCGGGCGTTTCGTGGTACCCGTTAGATTTCAGGGCAAG
The DNA here is from genome assembly GCA_030522415.1 of Channallabes apus. NCBI lineage: Eukaryota > Metazoa > Chordata > Actinopteri > Siluriformes > Clariidae > Channallabes > Channallabes apus. The sequence goes on from CM060111.1 coordinate 41,926,588, forward strand.
GTCAAGACATACAGAGAAAAAGACTCCAGGTGTATTAGTTTATTAATGATTCCTGATCTTTATACACACTAATAATAAGAGTTTTTAAATAGTTCCTGAATAAGTTTTAGAAGTTAAGTTTAGTGTGGAATTAGTGATGCTGAAGATGAAGTTTAATGGAGTTTGTGATGTGTGTAAAAGTCACTTTCATAAGAACATGCGAAACATTTCATCCAAGACAAACTAAACATACTAAGTTATAATTTTCCGTTAGAACAAGACTATATAAAAAAATCTGTTATATACTAAAGATGAAAGTATAAGGTGGTATCAAAGTTTTGAGACTAGTTCTGTAACCAGACAGCAGTAACAGGCACCGACGTTCATAAGTCAGCGTGCCAAAAGACATCGTCTTGTGTACATCGGGTGCTGTGCAACTATTCTGACTGCGCGTGTTACAGCGCCTGCTGTTTCATCATGAACACCAAGTTAGAACAAACACCGAAATTCTGTGTGAAACCTGGCAAGAGACTTTTAACATCTTTCTGCAAGGTTACGGTAATGCTGCAACGAGACATTTGAGGACTTTCGAGCGGAAGAACATCACCGGAAGACGACGAGAGATCCGGAAGACCTTCGGCGAGCTCGACCCCCGAAAATGTCCAAACTATTTAGCATCGCGACATTGCTGACTTTGCCGGTGTGTCCTACAGAACAGTCGAGTGTGATTTGAACATGCGCTGCTGCGTTGCTGCCGAGTGTAGACTGCCGCAGACTGCTGATCCGGGAGCAGAAGGAACATCACGTCGAAGTCTGACAGAAAAAAAATCCAGATGACCCGTTCTAAAATACGAGGCAGGTTCGCAGCTCATCGTCTTTTTGACATCCAGGACATTACGCAGCGATAATTCGTCCCCACGGGCCAGACCGTGAATAGCGAAGTCTACTGCCAGTTAGAATTCAGTAGTTTTGAGTTGGGGAAGGAAGTACAGTGAAAAATCATAGCTCGTACAACTTTTTGATGCCACCTCGTATCAGACGTCTAGGAATATCTATCGAGGGTTTGGTCATCCCAGGGGTTTGGCACAATCAACTAAAGAACAGCTGGTTTGAGGATCTCCAGGCGCTATATGCGGAACGAGAGTAAAGGCCATCAGATCAGACGGGTCATGTGATACGACGTCACAACTGGTCAGAGAGATTTTCAGATCAGATAACACAGGCACACGAGTTGGAGCTTTAATGTTTGGATCATATGGACAACTTGCGTAGTTAAACGTGCACGAGAACCTTCCCGGAATAATAATCATTAAAAAAAAAATTTATCCGTGTTTGCCTAGAGGTCTGAGTAAGTGTGTGTGTGTGTGTGTGCTTGTGGTTGGTTTAATGTCTGGTGTTACGTAACCCAATGTCACCCTGGACTTGAATCACTTCCTGTAACTCAGCTGTGCCATTTATTTCAGATTTTTTTTTTTCCATTTAAAGTTGTATATAGTTTCTCTTTCTCTTTCTAATTCCATTTTTTTTTCCCTCTGTTTTCATTCTCTTGACTTCCCCATAGTATGCAACCTAAACTTCAGTTTACTATAACATATAGTTCACACACAGCACTTGCGCTGGAGACTCCTTCCAAAACGACAGCACGCTGATGTTCTCGCCGGTGTGTCGCGCCGGAACAGTCGCATCAGACTTCCTGATATAGTAACTCCAGTGGCAATTTTTTCATGCCTTTAGCAGAAGTGTAGCAGTGAAGAGGAAGTTCATGAAGTGAAACTCGTGTCGTCGTACATAGGGGTATCGTAACGCACTGATCGCAGTAATGCTACACTAATGTTTCTTGGTGTCATTCAGATAAAGGGTAAAGGTTACCGCAGACAGATAAGTGAGTGAACGCAATGCAGGCACTAGGATACAGTTTGCTCGGTTTCCCTCTGTGTCTGCGCTGAAATGGCACTAAATGGTACTTTAATATATACAAGCAGAAGTGTGTTCCATGTTGCAGTGCAAAAATCACCAACACTAGTAATAATAAACCTCATGATGTCATGGCATATTCGTCCCACCCTTCAGTCAAACTGTTTCACTTGAAAAGAAAACGACTAAGGCCTGGTCTGGCCCTGAAAAAGTTACAAGGAAATAAGAACAAACTCAAAATTGAGAAGTTTCTTTAAAAAAAAAAATAATAAATTGGTAAAATGGCATAATTATAAGAAGGTTGAAAGCAAGTTACAGACCGCCCCTTTTATCTAACATGATTGATTGACGCTCACTAGCTCCTCCTACAGTATTTAAAAATATCATATATAATTCTTTTTTTTTAGAAATGTATATATATATTTTTTTAACTAAGTGCTTTTAAGGCTCAAATAACGACATCATTTTAAAGTCCCTTTAATCTAATATGATTGATTGATTGATGCTTACTTGCTCCTTATAAAAAAAAAAAAACAGCATTTTATTGATTGTGTTTGATCTTTTTCAGGTTGGGGAAGGAAAGATCCGTCAGGAAGCCTCCAGTGTTTCCCTTCTGACCCGTGGTGGTGATAAACTATCCTTCTCTGGGACGTCAGTAAGAAGCCCGTCTTCCGTCTGTGGACTCGGGAGGTGATTTCGCGGAGTCGTCTTTCTCTGTGTTGGCAGCAGAAACACCCGGAAACACGCGCTGTTGTGTTTGAGCGTAAGCGCGCTGTATTTTTTTTTTTATCAGACTGCGATGCACCGCTTAAGGACTTGTGCGGCGCGGCTTCGGCCCATCACGGCCTCTCAGACTGCTAAGAGCGTGACGCAGCAGAGGCCCGCGGCCACGCTCAGGACGTTTCAGCCGATCAGGCGCTATACCGCGCCGGTGGCCGCCGAGCCATTTCTGAACGGCACCAGCTCGAACTATGTGGAAGAGATGTACTACGCCTGGCTGGAGAACCCCAAGAGCGTGCACAAGGTACGAGGACGAGCGTGGACGGTTTCACCGCGACTTGTCTCTCTGTTTGATATCAGTAAAATTTACACCGTATAGTTTCCTGAAACATCATGACAGATTTTTTTTTTTATTTGTTTATTTTTTTAAGCTTTTACCGAAACACTATCTGAGCAGCAGTTTTACAGGTCACATGCATCTTGAAGATTATACGAGTTTTAGTTTCAATACTCATGAGGAAATATGAATAATTAGCGTTTTAAGTGATTATTGTTTGAAGTGAGACAGTATAACGCTGAAACATGGCCATTTTTTTAGGGATGCAGGATCGGTCAAGTCCATGTTGTATAAACTTCAGAAGTAGCTTCATTAGCACACACACTTTCTGTATTATGCGTATAATGTAAAAAATTGTCAACTTTTCATTGTTGGTTTTTAGAAGTTTTTGTGTTATAAAACCTAATGCTGCGTTTCGTGAGGTATCGTGATGTGATATTATTATTATTTTTTTTTTTAATTATCAAAAATATTTTTTTGTCACATCACCCCAGTCTTAATATCTCCCTTTAAATATAATCCATTTATTATTATTATTATTATTATTATGATTATTATAATTATTACAAATGAAAGGCCTCCTCCTTATGCACGTGTTCACGTGTGATTGTTCTCCTAATGTTTGAGCATGACTTTATTGTTAAATCATTTCTCTGTACACGGTCAGTTTTTCCTGCAGTTGCTGTTGTTCTAAATGAAAGAGTCACTCTGATGATAAATGCTCCATGGCAGCGTAACGGATTAAACAGTCACGGTGCAGTCGGGTCTCTGAGGTGCTGTGATTTCGAGTCCATAAGGACCGGGTTAGGAGGGTTTGAGTCACGGTGGAGGACTTGAGGGATGATGACACTCTTTATACCGGAGTAATGAACGTGATCAAGTGCTATCAGGTGTAAGGAAGAGTAAGATAGGTACACGTCACGTTTGCTCCTCAGGATCTTTACTGATCTTTAACCGTCACTGAAGAGAGTTCCGGAAGCCCCAAGGTGGATTGATAACTAGTCGCAGCTCCAACGTGTCTGAACAAGCGGAGGGAAATTCAGATTTTATTCCGATAAAGGAAACAATTTCTACAACGGAGTGCCGAGCGAGAGTCGCTCCACTTCCAAGAACGGAACCGGTCCTCAACTAATGAACATATTAACCCCTGAAACATCATTATTAATTACACGCTGACAGCTAACAATCTGACGGCTCATTAAAGACAAACCCCTCCCTGTCACTCGCCCGCTGTTTTATGTAAACACCCTGCACTGATGGGTTTCCAGCCTGCTTTTCCCTCACAGCTCTCACTAAACCAGTTCATTTACATGGTTAAAGCTGTATGACGGGTGTTCAAGTCAAACCGGGGAAAATTCTGATTACATTTCTGTTGAATAAAAGTGTAAATATGATTTACAGTCCTGAACTCGCTCCAAGACATTTCCAAGTGTTCCTTGGAGGCCGGGGTTTCAGACGTGAAGCAGGCAGCCTTATCGAAAACCTACTACTCTGGGGGACGTCCAAGCACTAGTGAAACACTTTAAGTGCGTTAGTGTGTTAAAAGTAAGAAAAACATTGCAGTATGTCGTCTTATGTTGCTAATAAATGTAAGATTACTGGCTATAACGATGTACTTAATATTTAAAACTAAAGTCAGCATTAATTTTAGGTAAATTTTAGTTTCAATGTTTTTTCATTACAACGAAATTTATGAAGCTATAGCTAAGAAACATTTAACCTCATGAAGAATGTTTGCTAAGAGTGTTCTAAGCCTCCCCCCCCCCCCCCAAAAAAAAAAAAACCCATGAGGTTCAATGTATCATAGCGGTAGCTTCATGATGATCATGTGATATTTAAGTCAGATGGCTCTACATGCATTGAAGCGTCTAACTCTGCGTAAATGACCCGTGATGTTTCCTCGTCTTCGCACGCTTCATCGGGTTAAACGTTCCCGCCACTTACTTTCCGCCTAATGGAGCTAGCGCTGGAGATAGCAAATGAGCTGGATGACGATTATCAACTGCTCGTCGCTCAGCGTGTACAGAAGAGCACGGCTTACGGCACACGTTAAAGCAGAACATGTCCGAGGTCTGGCCGAGCTCTGGTGTTTACTCTGTAAGGAGAGACGCAGTGGTTAATTCTTTCCCTCTGATTCATCGACTTCGGATGTAAAACTCCTCCTCAGCTCCGGGTTTCGCCTCCAAATCCTCTTCGGATGAGTCGATTGTGAAATGGCGTTTCACGGAAATCTGCTTTGTTTAAGTCTGTGTTTTAATTAAAGCCACGGAAGCTTTGCTAGTAATAACCAGATCAACAGGAGTGAAAGTCTTCAGGGCTTCTCTTTTAATCCCTTTATTATTCAAAATAAGCACTTATTTCAGGACTCGAGGATATTTTTAATGACGGAAACCAAATGTCTAAATGTAAATATTTTAAAAAGGAGTATTTATAAGGTTTATAGCTGTTACGTTCAAGTCTAAATGCTTTGGCGCATATATTTAAGAAGAGTTCTTATTAGTTGGCCTAAGCTTTATTGTCCAATAATAAAATGTAGTTTATTATCAAAAGATGAAAATAATGCCAATTCTTATATACTTTAATAAAGAAAAACTTTACTTGTAAACACGTAAAATACATCTGTTTTACATTTTAGGGCAGAGTTTGTGTGATTTTTAGTAATTTCTGCAAAATGTATGCAAACTATTGCAGAAGATATAGTTTCGATTCGAAACAGTGAATGAATAGAGGAAAAAATGAAATGAAGCAAATGCAAGTCTGATGTGGGGAGTTTGAACATTTAGCAATTTTAAAGATGTATAATCTGAACATCACCTGGTTTTATATTGTAATTACTGAAAAGGAAAAAAAGTCATTATTAAATATTAGGAGAAAAAAAAGTAAAGTAGGTTTAATCGTAATTCATTATGATATTGATTTCATATCATTCGGCTCAGCCCTGTTGCATATATATATAATATGAAGGGGGGTGGGGAATCTCCATAGATGTGATAACCTGGGCCCGGTTTCTCGAAAGCTTCTTATCGCTAAGTAGTTCTTAAGTTGTACCTTAACCTCTCTCTTAACGTTTTGGCGCATTTCCCGAAACGTTCTTACGCTAAGTATCTCTTAGCTAAGTCACACGTTCGTAAGGTTGGTCTGGACCAACCTTAACTCATTCTTAGCGTAGTTTCAGCTCTAGACGCTAGTCGCCGCCACTGAGCAGCAGTCTTTATAAACCAGCGGTGTATGCAAACACATTATGGCACGTTATCAAAGTCGTATTAATGATGTAATATACTGTAGACCTGTTTAAGAATTTTTATTTTATATCAGAACTAATAGAGTGACTTTTAATTAGCCTATTTCATAATGTGACTAACGCATTAAAATTGCCAATCACAATTAATATTAAACAGGTGGTGAACAATTAGGCAGCGATACAGCGTGGTGTTGTGTTAAACTGAAGACGGCGCGGTCCGTGGAGCCGTGTGGGTCATGTACATGTTTCCTTTAGACAAAACTTCAGCCCTTTTCATATTTTCCCCATGGTCATTACTAAAACAGATTTTGATAACAGATTATGACAACAGGTTATGGAGCTTCTTGAGCTGCTCAGACCTGCGCGTGCCAGACCAACGCGTCGTACTTACTGTACTTACTGTACTGTACACTCCCTGTCCCGATGTCCAGCTGCTCAATGCTTTTTGTTTAAAATATGTTTCATTGCTCATTAGCCATTATCCATAACTTTATGGGTTTTTCTTTTGGCACGTTTTATTTTTATGAAATTTGATTTAGTTAAATGAGAAAATAACCTTGGGAGTTTCAAACCCCGCATCCATTCATGTTTCTGTGTGATTGTAATGTTTAATACCCCTACAGTATTCACTTATGTGGTTTGACTCGCTGTGAGATGCGGTGTGTTATACCCCTATCTCACCTGCACGGGCTCGCGCTGTGGCCGTAAATAGGGTTCATCATGATTCACCCCGAGTTTTTGCGCTGTGATTACGTTTCCATCTTTCCGCGTGAAAAATTAAACATTTAGTTTTTTGCTGGTCCTCGCGGAAGCTTGCAGACCTTCCAGAACTTCGCGGAACGTGAAAGGAACGTCGTGGGCAATCGCGGCAGCTCACGGAGATGAGTCCGGCCACACAGGTGAGAGAGGGGTATTAGGCACCGTGAGCCGCCTCGAGATCCGCATGTTAAACATGTTTAATTTTTTTGCGTGGTAAAATGGAAACGTAATAACAGCACAAAAACTCGAGCTGAATCATAATGAACCGCACTTACGGCCCCGCGTGTGAGATAGAGGTATTAAACCTCCACTCTGTCATCTCATCGTATTCATTCCATAAGTGCGCTATACAACCCCAACAATTGACACTTCACATTGTTTCTGAAGCTGGTGAAGAGTGTATCAGCTGTTTGTCCATCAACTATGATTGTATACCCGGTTCGTTTCACCGCCACTACAGGTTACATGAAAATATTAGCGATATAAATAAATAAATTAATTAATTAATATTAATTTATATATTTGTCTATTATGGCATGTTATTGTTAACACATGTCGAAATAAACGCTATTAAAAGAATTTAGTGCAATGTTAAATTTGCATAGAAAGTGCCGTCTTTCTTAACACTGTCATGAAAAATGAGTGAAAACTCGATTCCTGAGCCACCGATGTCCGCTAATTCAGGACCTTCACTGTAGACAGCGCCGCGTAACGTCGGACGTAAGAGGCAGCGACTTAAGAAGACTCCTAAGAGACAGTTCGAGAAATACACTTAGAAAAGTTATCACTTAACGTAAGATATATCTTAAGAGTCTTCGTAGCGCGCGAATAGTGTGCGTTATCGAGAAACCGGGCCCAGGTCATTCAGTACATTCAGGTCGTCAGCTGACTTCATTTTATTGCCCCATAACGTTGCTGAGTCTCGACCTGAGCGACTGAAGCAACCCCAGATCATAACACTGTCTCCAGACGCTTGTACAGTGGACACTATGCATGATAGCTGCATCGCTTCATGACACGCCCATCAATCTGGACTCATCAGGTCACATGATCTTTTCACACCACTAAGTCCAATCTTTCTGAAGTGTTTTTCTGATGAGTCTCACTAACAAGTGCTTTTCTTATTGAGACACAGCTGTTTTGTCCCATGGTATAATTTAGGAAACGGAGTAGACCGAGCCATACATTACAGTAGTACCGCTGTGTACGCTGTGTAACAGTCAGTAGTTTTTGATAGCTGCCCCAGAGTAACCCTTCCCTCCAGTCACGCGGTGTGTATGGAGGGGAATTCAAGGCTCGTCTGCAAGTGTGGGGTTACAGAACACCAGAGGACAAGGGACGGATTATTATTACAATGTCAATCTCTGCGTGTGCTTCGTTAGCACCGCGTTTACTCGGATAACAAAGGATCTTGTATGGCGTGACGTGTGATTTAGTTTAATTCCCGGTAGCGTGGACGTCCTGTAGTGTAGTTTACACCTGTCTGAATTCACACATTTAATATTTAAACGTAAACCCTTAACGTGAGGTGTGTAGCGAGTCGACGTCAGGCGTCGGTAGTTCTGTTTACAGGTTAAGGACGTAGTGGAGCGTGTGGGAGTCAGATCAGCCTTATCTAAAAGTTTTTACTACACTGATCATTTATTAACCACCGTATAGATAGTGATATCTTAGCACTTGTTTTCCAGCGTTCCCGCATGGCTGACGTGTATATAACAAGATGTGTATGCTCTCAGTAATATAAGGCCTTGGTTATGAAATGCTTTGCAGTGACTCATTTAACCGGAAAACTAAATTTGACACACCCTGTAAATGCGGATTTCTAAATCAGCACTGATTTATTCCAGCGCTCTTTTGTGGATGCGCGGGTTTTTAGGCAGCAGCGCGGCCTCGTTGCTGCGCGGGTTTTTTAGGCAGCAGCGCGGCCTCGTTGCTGCGCGGGTTTTTAGGCAGCAGCGCAGGTTTTTAGGCCACGCTATGACTTTTTGAGAAGAATTAGTTGGAGAACAAAGTAGTTGCAGGAGTTTTCAAAGGCTTTTTTTTTTGTTTGTTTGTTTTTTTTGTAAGGTTGCAGATTTTGCTAAAAAAACAATCATATTACAATTGCACATTGTGATTTAAACTGTGATATGTTATTATTAAAATAAGATAATGTTACTATTTACTTTTATTAATCTGTATTCATGTAGACTAACAGAAAACCATGGAACAAATGATCACGTTTAAGAGAATGCCAGTATTTATTTATCGCCTCAAAAGTATTAAATTCACAAACTGTACATAAATGCGTACATTACCTGTAGTAAAATCCAGCATTTTGTAATTACACAGGTCCTCATTGCGATTTAGATTTTTATGTAATTAACTGTACAGCACCGCTTTTAGGCAACATGCTCTCATTGCAGCACTGTTTTTAGGCAGACCAGTTTCACTACAGCACTGATTTTGGGCAGCAATGATTTATGGCAGCGTATTTCTGCACAGCACAGTTGTAGGTGGAACATTTCCTTTACAGCACTGATGTTAGAGTACACTGTTTTTAGCGGCGCCTTTTTTAGGCAGCACTGGTTTTAGATAGCACTGTTTTTAGGCAATAGCAATGTTTTTTTTTGGGCAGCACTCCGTTGCAGAATTGTTTTGTGGCAGCATATTTGTGTAGCGCTGTTTTTAGGCACCACCTGTTTTACGCAGCACAGTTTTTAGGCAGCGTACTGTCATCACAGCACCGGTGTGAGATTACACTGTTTTTAAGCAGCATTTTTATTTTTAGGCAGCACACTTCCATTTCACCAATGTTTTTAGGCAGCAGTGGTTTTGTGGCAGCATATTTTTGTAGCTCTGTTTTTAGGCAGCAACTATTTTAGGAAGAGCCATTTTATTACAGCACACTTTTTGGGAGCAGCTTCTTTTTTTTTTTTTTTTTTTTTTTTTTTTTGGGCACTTTCATTTCAGCAGTGTCTTGTGGCAGAATGTTTGTGTAGCGCTGTTATATGGCGACACCAGTCTTAGGCATCACTGATTTTTTTTTTTTCCTTGTTTTTAGGCAGCCGTTTTTCCTATTTTATTATTATTATTATTTTTTTTATGCAGCACCCTTTTCGTTTTTTTTTTTTTTTAGGCAGCAATTTTTAAAATATTTTATGTTTCCATACAGCAATGTTTTGTGGCAGCATATTTGTGTAGGGCAGTTTTTAGGCTGCAACTTTTTTTTTTTTGTTTGTTTGTTTTTGTGGTAGGCACCAACTTTTTTTTAGGCAGCACCATTTCATTGCTTTAATCAATGTTTTGTGGCAGCATATTTATGTAGCGCTGTTATTTGGCAGCACCAGTTTTAGGCATCAGTTTCTCAACAGATCTGTTTTTAGGCAGCAACTTCTTTTTATTATTTTTTTTTTGGCAGCAACTTTTAAAATGTATATATTTTTTAAACGAGCAACTTTTATTTTAGGCAGCAACATTTCCATGCAGCAATGTTTTGTGGCAGCATGTTTGTGTAGGACAGTTTTTATGCAACAGTTGTTTTCGACATCACCGTTTGATTACAGCCCTGTTTTTAGGCAGCACGTTTTTACTACAGCACTGGTTTAGATAACGCTGTTTGGGCGGCACAATGCAATGACATCACTGGTATTTAGTCAGTGAAATTTCATTGTTGCACTGTTTTTGGCAGCACCATTGTGTTACAGCGGTGTTTTGTGGCAGCGTATTTCTGTATAACACTGTGTTTAGCCAGCACAAGTTCAGACAGCATGTACCTGAGCTGAACCTATATATTTTTATTTATAAATTTATTTATTTATTTTAAAGAAGCACATTTTAAACAGCACAGTTGTTTAGACAGCCCAGCATTTTTTTAAGCCTTGGCTCAGGTTTCAGAAAACACTGAACGCCTTCAGCACTGAACATCAAACATGGCAGCAGCGCGTTAGATTATATAAATACGGTGCAAACCGCATTCTAATACAGCACCATTTTTTTCTCTCTTGATTTACTCTAAGCATGATTTGTTCTTTATTATAATAATAATAATAATAATAATATTTGGTTAGATAATGTGATTAGTATAGTGTTACAGGTTTTCAGTGAACCTGCGTAAACTCCTTAAGCCACTTTATTTACAGTACTCGTATTCTCAGTGCTGTACTCATGTCATCGTGTTTGCACGCCAAGTTTTTAACCTCGTTATGTCAAAGGTTTTGCAAATTTGTCGGGTTTCAATTCAGCCTCTATGAAAAGTTTATTTACTTTTGTGGCCTCGCATTTTTCACCTAGGCAAATTTTATGAGCTTCCTTCATTCCTCCCCCCCCCCACCTCTAACACCTGATCCAATTCATCAGATAATTCAATTCAGTTTTATTTGTATAGCGCTTTTAACAATTGTCATTGTCTCAAAACAGCTTTACACAATCAAAAGAATTATTTAAGTTTGTATGGAATGTGAATGTGTATGTATCTAAATGTTCAGATAGTCCCTGGTGAACAAGCCGAGGGCGACAGTGGCAAGGAAAAACTCCCTGAGATGGTAATAGGAAGAAACCTTGAGAGGAACCAGACTCAACAGGGAACCCATCCTCATCTGGGTGAAACAGATAGCAGGAAATGATCTGCATTTATACAGTGTGTTAGGTGGCAGGCAGTTCAGCTATAACAGTTGATGTTAATTGATGTTAAAAGTAGGGTTGTTCCGATACTGGTATTGGAAATGCTGCCGATACCACAAAAAAATCTGGCATCGGAATCGGCGAGTATTTGAGTCCACGTACATCGGTACCATTTTCCTAAACATAACCTATTTATACTTTGCTAGCTTAGCTTACTTACAGAGTGTCACGGCGTGCGCCTGTGATGGGCGTGCGTCCAAATTGATATCGCTCCTCGCTCACTAGTTAGGCGGCCTCCCCCCCCTTTAGGTATGTGAAGGAGCAGAGCCGCAGAATCAGGCAACGGCCCATGAGCTATTGGCGCTATAAAACACAGCGGGGAGTGTAGCTCGAGGTCTGACTGTTAGGAAGCTGGACTTTGCAACGAGGTGGATTTTATGAGAGACAGTGGCACAAGAGACTTTAAAAAGGGGGGGGGCACCTTTGATCTCCGCGAGTGGAGCGCATGAACGAGCTGCGCGAGCTCTCGCGGCACCTTCACTTCCGCGTCGAGCCCGCCTTCACATCCCTGCCGCCGAAGTGGAAAAGGCCACAGAGCCTTTAACCCTTTCCTTCCCCATTTTTCTAAATAAATTACCCTTTTTCCTGTAAGACCTCGCCTCGTGTCCGTGTTTCATGGTGTCGCCCGTGCACTTAGGGTCGAACCCGTTACACAGGGCTAGTAGTATTTTACTTAAAAAAAGAAATGCTATAATGGATTGGCACCCTGTCCAGGGTGTACCCCGCCTAGTGCCCGAAGTCTCCTGGGATAGGCTCCAGGTCCCCCGCGACCCTGAACACAGGATTAAGGATATATATATATATATATATATATATATATATATATATATATATATATATATATATATATATATATATATATATATACTGTACAGATACACACCCAGGTATCGGCTGATACCCTGAGCCCAAGTATCGGAATCGGTATCGGGAGGGAAAAAATGGTATCGGAACATCTCTAGTTAAAATGGAGTCCAGTAGTTATTGGAGACTCAGACTTGTAGAAAGTTTCAGTCCTGAACTATCGAATTGTCAAGTCCTCAGAGAAACAGCTGACCACACCAGTCGAGGCCAGAACCGTCTTCTAAGTAGAGAGAATCATCCCCAGACACCAGACGCATCCTAAAGAGACACACTGGGCATCCATGCGATGAGACCTCCAACCAGAAACGGGGCACCAGGGTGGATCAGACAGGTCCGGAGGGCAGAGGGAGTCTGGATCACTGGCAGCTCAGGAACCACATGTGTAGCTCGACAGAGAGAGAGAGTGAAAGGGGGAGACAGGGGGAGAGAGGAAAGAGAAAGAGGGGGAGGAAGAGAAGAGGAGGAGAGATTGCAATTAGGTATGGTCACAGTCACAATGTCTAATGTGAATGTATATTTACTGTAGAGTGCAAGCAGGGACTCCGGCAGGACTAACTATGACATCATAACTAAAGGGAGAGCCAGAAGGAAACACAAACATGAGGGGGAACTGAGATGTAAAGCAAACAATCACCTCACCGTCAAATATATATAATCTATAATATAATATAATAATAATCTAATGAAGGAAATATTAAAGAAATGTATATGGCAGTTCTGGACTTGACTTCTGAAATAACCAGAAGTTGTTGTTGTTGTTGTTTTATAACTTAACTTCATGTCTTAAAGTACAGAAATAAAATTAAAAAAAAAGAAAAAATGAACATGAAATCTCCGTGGTAAATCCTTCCTCCTCGTCCTCCTCCTTCTCACTTTCTTTCTGTTCTTGTCTTTTTTTTTTTTTTTTGGCCAACTTTTCAGTCTTGGGACATTTTCTTCCGGAACGCTAACGCTGGGGCTCCCCCGGGCACCGCCTACCAGAGTCCTCCTCCGCTGGGCATGAGCCTGGCAGAGCTGACTCAGGCCCAGTCTCTGGTTGGTGCTCAGCCCAATGTCGAGAAGTTGGTGGAGGACCATCTGGCTGTGCAGTCGCTCATCAGAGCTTATCAGGTACGCCCGTCTCGTCCGGTCCAACAAATCAGTCGTCTTTAAATGCTTTTGGAATTAAATGTCTGTGGAATTCGGGGGGAAAAAATCTGTCCTGCAAAATTCCGTCTGTTAAAATTTTATTTATTTAAAATGGGATTTTGACATTTCGTCCATGATAGAATTTATAACTTAAAATATCCAACAACAAAAGGCTTATACTTTTTTTTATGTTAGTACTTTACTGATAACTGTGTGCATTTTTATAGTGTCGACAAGTACAAGGGCATATTGTCATTCATGTTCTTTAACACAAAATACAAATCCATGTTCATATCTGAGTCTCATCCATCTTAAACCTAAGTAAGAAAAGGTAAGTCTGCATTCTGCTTTTAGTGTTGGAGAGGCGTTCAGGTCAAACCGGGACCCCCCACCCCTCCCCCAAGAAAAAATAAAGAGTAAAAACTCTAAACTTTATTTCTTCATTCCGTCCCCCGCTACACTAATGCACTTACCCCGGTGTTTGACTAGTGCTTGGACACCATCAAGGTAGAAAGTTCTCAATCAGACTGCTTGATTAAGGTCTGAAAATCTGGCCTCCCAGGAACTCCTTTAAAGGCCCAAACATGTAGAAATGTCTCAGACTGCCATCATTCAGCAGTGAGTTGTTAAATTTCATCACAAGTTTGACCTGATCGCCTCTCATATACACACACACAAACACACACACATATATATATGGGCTGGTTTTTCTTTTGTACATCAGACTGATCAACTGTAGCTGCACATTGCTGGTGGTCACCACAGAGATTATTTTTTTTTCCCTATTAAAATAAAAAATTGAGGTTTATGGCATTTTAGATGTAATAGCAATCCTGACAGAAATCACAAAAACTGCCTAAAAATGTTAATTTACTTCAGATCTCGGGTTAATTTTAGATCGCAACTTTTATTTAAAAGAAAAAAATATATAATTTTGCCCAAAAATGTCAACATAATATCACAACTTTTATCACAACTTTTATTCTTAACTTTAATCTTATCACATATTTTATTCATAACTTTTATAAAGTGTACGCACTGTATCACTATCAGGTTTTTATCATCTTATTCCTGAAGATGAGGACCGTGTTGGGATTTGCACCCCCCCCCCCCCCCCCCCACACACACACACACACACACACACACACTGCACGGTGAGTTTGTGCCAGGGTTTCTTGTGACTGCTGTTACCTTGTTTCCAGGTCATGGGGCATCATAATGCCAAACTCGACCCGCTCGGCATCAGTTGTGTAAATTTTGACGAGGCCCCAGTTCCGACTGGGTACCAGCATGTTGGTGAGAAATGTTTTCTGTTCCCTCCACAGCGCTGCAGAACGTCATTAATGAGCCTGTTCTGTGTTATTGTCGCTTTCCGCCCCTCCAACCCACCCCACTCTTTCTCTCTCTTTCTCTCTTTCTGTCTTTTTTTTTTTTTTTTTTTTCCCTTTTTTTTTTTTTTTTTTTTCCCTTTTATCTGTTGCTCTTTCTTCTCTTTCCACTTTTTGGCGCTCCACCCTCACTCGCACTCCATCTTCAACTTCATCCTCTCCCATCGTGGGTGCTCTCGCATTTTCTCCCCCCAACCCCCCCCCCCTCTCCCGGCACCTGCATCGTCTCCTGTAGATCCGGGGTCACCATGTGGCTCAGCTGGACCCCCTGGGGATTATGGATGCCGATCTGGACTCGTGCGTCCCCACAGACATTATTACATCGTCGGATAAACTCGGTGAGGAGTTATGACGAGTGTTGCAAGCACCAAAGCGTGGCTGTAAACCTCCAGCACCGGGTCGGTCGGCCGTGACGTAGAGATCGGGATCTTTTACTCTCTCCAATACGCCTCTAAACGAACACGCCGCCGTCCTGCTCTGGAGCATTACAGCCGCGCAATGTAGAGATGAAATGAAGCAAAGCTGTTTTGCTTTGGAGGATCTGCCAAGCTTGGCCTTCTGACACTTTTCAGCTTCCTAGTTCCTGGTAGACGGGTTTTTTTTTTTTTTTTTTTTTTTTTTTTTTTTTAATCCCCCCCCACTGCATAGTTTCTTTTCTCCTAGCTGCGTCCAAACACAAGGCGCAGGTCACACCCACTCTTTCTTTGTTTGTTTGAAGAATCTCGACCGGGGAGATGTCTGGAGCGTTACCCGTTAGTCCTGCTATATCAGTATTGCCGCCATTATAGTAACTGCTATTGATTTCAAGAATCGGCCCAAGTGAGAAACCTTAATGGTTAGTGCTTTCACACTCGGTGTTTGGAGTTTTCTTCTCGACTCTTTTTGTTATTACAGGAAGCTGACGAGAGTGTTGTCAAGTGTGTGTATGTTTATTCGTTTATTTATTTATTTTATATTTTTTAAGATAAAAGACTATCAACATGGAGGATGCCTGATAATAAAGTCAGGCTTGTTCATGAGTGAATACCAGGATATTTGCAATAAAAATGTTCTATTATTGAAATGGAATTAAATTTAACAGCATATCTATTTATGCGGTATGAGAGACTCAAAATTTTGTACATTTTGTACAATTGTTTTTTTTTTTCTTTACACAAAGTGTGAAAGCAGTTTAAAACATTGTCCTCTGGAAGCTGAAGTAATCCACATTAAATTGACTAAAAATACTTACATACTTGTACTAACTAACTTAATACAAGTATTTGCGTTTCCTCAATAACACCTTTTTTTTTTTTTTTTTTTTTTAAATCTGAAATTATACTATTCTCAAAATGGAGAACTGTGTGGAAACTGTCTCAATCCCATAATGCACTGCAGGAGGACATGAACATTCGGAATAGGGACCAACCGATACGATATTATCGACGATACTTCTATGCCGATTCGATTTGTATAGCGATTTTTTATAAATATCCCAATATTATGATTTTATTATTATTAAGATTTTCTTACAATTCTAAAAATACTTAGCAAATAATTTGCTCCTACCGATGTGAAAGTTTATAGTACACAAATGCAAATGTATATAGATTAAAAAAATTTGGGCGGCGTCCATGTAACCCGTGCACAATTGTGTACGTTCTAGGTAACGTTAACCATTAAGGGTACAAACCCAGTAGACTTTCAGCCGTTTGTTACAGATATGCGCCATCAAATTCCACTGTTGATGTGAAAGAAAGCTTTGATCTCTGTACCAAAGGGTACAATATATAAAAACTTCCGTTGCTCCCTATATTTGAACTTTCGAGGCTGTAAGCTGAAGACGAGATCCTGTTTGGCAGAGCGAGATGCGTGTTTGCATAAAGGGCATGTTGGCAGGAACTTGCTTTACATTGCACTTGCATTGGAGTGTGTTTGAGCCGGGATAATTTAATGCCAAGCGTGCATGTGCTGTTATCAGATCTGATTATTAAGGTTATCAAGATTTGAAAAGAAACATTTGCAAGCAGCATTTTATATATACATTTAAAAAAAGCATCAAAGTTAAACAAAAAACCTAATGTACACACATGGAATTTGCATGAAAATAGAAAGGAGCGAGTGTGATAAAGTTACCTGAAGAACTCGTATTCTCCAGCAAGCTCAGTAAAACCTAACAACTGTTTTACTTATAAAACTGCACAAATCTGTGTCTAAACTCCTGATTTTAAACATTGAGTTTTCACGCCAAATATTGACTGTTTATTACTCTTTATAGAAGTTTCTTTTATGCAGAAATTTCTTTTGCTTATTCTATATTTTTGTATGTGCCCAAGACGTTTGCACAGGATTATAAGTAAAACAGCCGTTAGGTTTTACTTTGTATAAAGAAATAAAAATCAGGAAAGACCATGGAATAAATACGCTAACAGTCAAAAGTTTGCACACCCAATCTAATTCCAACAAGATGGAAACGATCAGACCAGGTA
This sequence comes from Channallabes apus, assembly GCA_030522415.1. Lineage (NCBI taxonomy): Eukaryota > Metazoa > Chordata > Actinopteri > Siluriformes > Clariidae > Channallabes > Channallabes apus. Next base: position 41,944,048 of record CM060111.1, read on the forward strand.
ATATTTACCTACTAATCCGATTGTCAGAGGTGCAGATCACACGTTTTTATTCTAATTGGCCTCTTAGTCCCCATTATTACAAGAACCGGGTTTGTGTTAAACCAGAAGGGAGATTCTTCAGTAGATGTGGTTCAGGATTTCACAGCAGGCAAAAAAAAAAGTAACAAACTTTTGGTACGAAGGACGAACCTCAGAGATGATCTTGTTCATGACTGCGTTGCGTGTGGCGAACATCGTTCGGGAGGTTTTCGGTACGTTTCTTTGTATGAACAAACCAACAGCTTGCGAATGTGTGCCGCATGGTTTTCTCTGCACAAGTCCATTCAGAGTGTGGTGAATCCGAGTTGAGCAGGTTTTGTGCTGCGCCAGCGCTTCGAACCTCAGTTTTGTTTTTGTTCCCCCCCCCCCCCTCTGACTTTTGGCGAGCTTTGCTTGTGACCTATAGAAGTAGACGGGTGTGGTGATGGTCGTATTTGTTCATTCAAGTTATATTGAATGTAGCTGAAATCCGTCTTTTTTTTTTTTTTTTTTTTTTTTTTGCATTTGATCAGAATTGTTTTTTGTGTGTGTATGATTTACGAGCGTGTTTCAGTTCCAATGTTAGCAGCAAAATTTGGGCTGCTGTATTTTCCAGACTTGAAGACCTCCAGCTCTTTAGCAGGAGTTGAACACGCTTCGTTGTTTGCGGTTAGAACTTATTATTTTACTTTAGTGCCATTATTTCCAGAACACCTCAGGGATTTTCTTTTGTCACGATATGTCTGGAAAATACAGTAACTTCCCGTTGTGTGTCATCAGTGTGGTCATTAACATCTCCCGGATGTTTCTTTCCTGTCACTCCTTCTCCAGACCTTACACATTTCAAGGATCGGCTAAGCGTTCTAACCGTCGGAGGTAGGCCTCAAGGACAAGCAAAGCTCTGTGTGTCTTACTTTTTTATTTCATCTTTCTTTCTATATCTTTCTTTAATTGTGTTGCTTTGTTGGTTCCTGGTTTGGTTTGCTGGGTGTAGGTTAGTCAGTAGGCCACACGGTAGCACCTCCTTTCTTGATTTGACAAGTGGAAATATCTGGAAAACCGGACAATACAAAAAAAAAAACATTAGAACAAGCTGTTTCTATTTAGCTCTCCAGATGTTTTCACTCGATTCTTGGTTTGACAATTGAGCCCCGTTGGTCCCTGTAGTCACCCTGGCGAGTCTTTGGTGATGTCTCTTTCTTTATAACCCCTTCTGAATGAAGCGTAGCTCCCCACACACACACACACAGTGACTCCTGGGTCCCCGATTTGCTGCTGAACGGGAGGAGGGATTAACACTCGACACCATGAGGGATCACTTCCAAATTATGTTGTGGATTTTAACAAAACTAATCATTGCAAAGAAATCAGAACTCAAAACCTCATGTGCGCCGGTTTAATCAACAAATGTAGTTGATCGTTTCGAGGTGCCAGTCGTGTTTGGCGCAAAAATCTACATTCGCACTAGTAAGGCGAGGAAGTTCATCTGTGTACAAACATACACAAAGCAGAGAAACAAGTTTAGCAACTATGGAGATGCAACCTGGGGTTTTCTTTATCCTAAGCAAATATACATGTTATAATATATAACATAATATATTTTTTGGTTAACATAAGGATTTTTTAAATTTATTTAAACCGGCCATATTCCACGCTAATTACTTTCCATTTAGCTACGTATAGCTACCGCTGTTCTTCATCACTAGACAGGCCACGCCCACAAGAGACTCGTAGCATGATGGTGTGAACACTGTACAGGAGCTATGAGGCCAGACCTGCATTCATTAGCGGTTTTGGGGACCCCTTGTTATAGCAAGCAGCAATCTGGACGCGTGAACAAGGCGAGTTGACATGACCGTTGAAACCATTAGCTGAGTCTTAAATGATTTACAAACCAAAGGGTTGTCGGGGATAAACACCAGAGTAACACCAGGAAACTGTGAATATATAGTGCAACAGCGCCCTCTGGCGACCCTGTATCTCGCGCTACATAGCTTCAACACACATGGCGTACTTAACATCAGAGTATACGTTTCACAGCTATGTTTGCTCCGCCCAAGCCCCCCCCCCCCCCCCCAAATCCCCCCCTCAATTTGCCACCCACTTTTTCAGCTTTACTGAAAATTCAGGAGTTTTTTTTTTATTTATTTTTTATAACAATTCTTTTAAATAATAATAAAAGCTAATATAGATGTAAGCTACTTGCCAGCTATCTGATGACTCGCGATGTCCTGATAATTACTGTCAATTGTTCTGTTTTTTGTTTTTATACCAGTGGTGGGGAAAAACTATAGTTTCCACAGTCCACTGCAAGTAATAGCCGAATTATTAGCTATTAACTATTAGCCGAAACAAAACATGAATAATTTTTTTTTTTTAGAAAGATTGCGTACTAAACAACTTAGTTTTTTGTTAATGGGTTTTAATTTGGAAGTCCTTCCTCCGTAGTTCTCTGAATGTTGCGCGCGTGGGTTCATGTCCAGGTTATGTCGTCATTATTTGGCTACGCTGGTTCCGTAGCTCCTGTGCAGAGCGAAACTAAACCCAACGTTCCGTCTACTGCATTTGGGGTAGATTGTGTTAATCTCTCAATTAATTAACGACCTAATGTTGCTTTTTATAAATGGACTAATTCCTCTTTTTTTTCCCCCTCATAAATGACCTCTCCTGCTTTCTTTCTACTTTGTCTTCCAGAGTGTGAATACCGTTCTGACTTATCTCACAGAGTAGAAAGTGGTAAATTGAAACGCTCTGTATGCTTCTGAGGTAGAATGTGGTGTGATGTGTTTCGCCATGCATTCATTTTACACAGACATGCGCGCGCGCGCACACACACTCACACACACACACACACACACACACACACACACACACACACACACACACACACACACACTCACAGACATGATGTGGAAATTGCTGGGTGATGGCTTCACGCTTGTTGGGCGGAGTCGCTGCGTTTGATGGGAATGGCTCTGCACCGCTAATGGTTCTTCACACTTTCCACACACACAGTTTTCAGGTTTGATCGTGGTGATGAATTCTGTGGGGACATTTGGTTCGGATCAGGTGTTCGGGGTTTGATCTCACACATGGTGTAAACAGCAGCGGTCAGGTTTACATCTCCGCCTGAATGACTGACGAAAGGTCCGACCCCGAGGTCTACATCACTTCCTTCTGGATGCATTTACATGCGCACACATGTATACACACACACACACACACACACACACACACACACACACACACACACACACACACACACACACACAAACCTCAATACATTTTCAGACATGCAAAAGATTCTCTCTCTCTCTGGTCATGTCTGTCTCTCTCTCTCTCTCTCTCTCTCTTTTTTTTTTTCTTCTCTTTTTCCAACTTTCTCTGTTTGCATCTCTCTCTCTCTCTCTCTCTCTCTCTCTCATGCCCAGTCTGTTCCCCTCTCTCTCCTGCTTCTATCTCTGTGTATTAGTTTTGTCTTTGTTTCTTTCTGGTCCTCTGTCTGTGTGTGTGTGTCTCTCTCTCTCTCTCTCTCTCTCTCTCTCTCTCTCTCTGTCTGTCTGTCTTTCTGCATGTCTGACTCACATCCAAGTGGCGACTAACACACACACCTACACCCACCCACACCCCCAGACACTCACAGTTGAAGGTGTCCTCAGACTAACCTCCTCTCTCTCTCACACACACACACACACACACACACACACACGCTGAGGTGCATGACTGCTGTTTCCTGCCTCATGCTCAACATCCCATAATAATCCCAATCAAGGGCGTTTCCATTAGTACCAGGTAGCAGCATCCAGTCTGTTTGTTTGTGTGTGTGTGTGTGTGTGTGTGTGTGTGTTTTTACCTTTTTTGATGCCTGAGTCAGCATGCTGCTGGTGTACGACAGGAAAAGTTCACACAGTGAAAACCTTTCGATCGTATTAGTATCACAGCGTATTTCTGTCGCCGGGTTACCTGTAGATTACAGAGACGTCACGCTGCGTTGTGTAAACATCAGCCCTTCAGATCCAAGCCTCAGACTTTATTGTGTATTAACGTGGCCTGAATTCCATGACGCTAGTGTTATACACTAAAGTAAAGTATTGGCGCCCGTGGCTGGCGTGTCGCCCGTTACGAGTCACCGCCTTGTCTCGCGTTGTTTATCTTCTTAATCCTAGTTCCCACTGTCACAGATTTTGTTACAAAAACGTGACTCGCGTAGTCGTACGGTAAGGTCTGGGTGTGTCGCAAGTGGTCCTCGGCTCGTCGTCATGGACCATGAGAAAAATATTTGCTTCAGAGCAACGTTTACGTGCGCTGTGGTCAATCATGTGACCACAGCTTTGAGCAGGGAGCTTCAAACGGCATTTTATTACCATCCCGCCATTTGAAGCTCCATGCTTGAAGCGTAAAGGTTCCGTTTAAATCAGGACAATTTACACACATTGTCTACGAGTTAATGAACAGCTGGAGTGATGGTTTGAAGTCAGAGCATGTCATGTGACGTGAAATATACAGTATTTCACATATATAACGTATATACATCCAGTTAGTCCCCGACTTACGGACGTGCTCCTAGAACGAAACTCGATTGTAAGTCGGATTTGTTCTTAAGTCCAACAAAGTGAGCCTCGCTATACGCCTTTGACACAAATATATATACGATGTAAAGCATAGCAAGCCACTTGGCTAAATCGCTGTCCCCTTTCCCAACACTGCCATCGTGTGGCCAAAAACTGCAATCGCAATTAAGCCTTTTTCAACATGCCTCACGAGTCAGCTGACCTCGTTTAAATTCAACTAGGGAGGGAGGGAGGGACAACACTGGGCGCTTTGAAAGGACGCCGTTTTGTCTCCGAGCTGAGCTGTTTTCCGACTGTATTGGACTGTGTCCTGTCTTGTTGTGGATTTTCCGAAATTCTGTCTCTCAGATTTCTTTAAGGTTCTCCTTAGCACATAATTCGCTCCAACCACACAGCATGTTGTGCTGCCTGCTGGTGTGTGTGAATAGCTTAGAGTGCAAACTTGTCCACCTCAAATGCAAACTTGGATATGTTTTTTGTTTGTTTTTTTTTTTTTTTGAAAGGATCGCGATCCGTAGTTGAATCCATCTCTAAATCTCACACACTGGTGTGTGTGTGTGGTCTCAACGTTTTCTCTTTACTTAGGTCAACCTTTTTTTTTATTTATTTTTTTATTTTACCGGGCTGATGACTCCAGATGGTCAAATATACTGTATAAGAGCTGGGAGTGATGACGGTGTTGACTTTTTGTCTTTCTTCTTCTCATTTCTCGGTTTTTATCACACCCACTTTTTTTTTTTCCTTCTGACCTCATTCTATCTTTTTATCTACACATTTTATCCATACATCTATTAACCCCGCATGTCATCACTGTGGCTTTGCTTTTTATTTTATTTTTTTTTTTTTTATTTATTCCCTCTTGAACGTAAATGCCCCCCCACTAACCCCCTTTATACCCCCTCATCACTCTATGGAATGGTTTCCCCCTGCCCCGCCCCCCCCCCACCCCAACACTCATATTTCCATGTTTCATGGATTCACCACCTCTCCCCTGCTTATGTTTTCTCTTTTCTCCTTTACATCATGATCTAAACCACTCTCATCCCCTCTCTCCACTCGTCTTTTTTTTTTTTTTTTTTTTTTTTTTTTCCCCCCCTTCATCCCCTTTACCCCTCTCTTTGCCTCTCCACGTCTCTGCCTCTGTGGCCTGTAGGATTCTACGGATTGGAGGAGTCGGATCTGGATAAAGTGTTCCGCCTGCCCACTACCACCTTCATCGGGGGCACGGAGAGCGCTCTGCCTCTGCGGGAGATCATCCGGCGCCTGGAGGTGACGCGCACTAACATACGCACTTGCACGCACTCCTTTTGTCACAAAGTCTTTCATTTCTGTTGTCAGGGAATTGCGCAATTTTACGGGCATTTATTAGGAAATACGATCATGTGTGTTTGATGCGTTTGCGGTTATTTTTAAGTATCTGACCAAAACGCACAGTATTGGTGCTGATTTTATATATTTATGTTTTTTATTATACATATAATACAGAAAGTGTGTGTGGCCAAAGAAGCTCCTTCTAAAGTTTATGCAACATAGAAGTGACCAATCTCGCTTCCATACAAATTCCACATTGCTAATTTCATGAGAGATGGTTTTATTTGTGCCACAAAAATGTTAATTTTTCAGCGTTATACTGTCTCGCTTCACACAGTAATCATTTAAAATACTAAAAATGCTAATTATTCATAAATTGGTCAAATTGTTGTTAGTTATTAGAAGCGTATGAGCTGTAAAAACTGATGCTTAGATTAAGTGTCTTTGTTCTAATGTTATGGTTTCTATAGCAACAGCTTATTAATAAACACCTGACTAATCAGATTCGATAGTGTCATGGTACGAATATGGTCGAATTGTTAACGTTCAGGGGAATTGGCGGAGTTTTACATCTCGTGTGTGTGTGTGTGTGTGTGTGTGTGTGTGTGTTAGATGGCGTACTGCCAGCACATAGGAGTGGAGTTCATGTTCATTAACGACCTGGAGCAGTGCCAGTGGATCCGTCAGAAGTTTGAGACTCCCGGGGCGATGCAGTTCAGCTCGGAGGAGAAACGCACACTTCTGGCCCGTATGGTCCGCTCCACCAGGTGCACACTTCCACGATACACACACTTCCTTCTCATTTGGCCTGCCTCCGGTCTTTCTAACCCTGGTACCTTGGCTGTGACCCTCCAGGTTCGAGGAGTTCCTTCAGAGAAAGTGGTCCTCGGAGAAACGCTTCGGTCTGGAGGGCTGCGAGAGTCTCATCCCCGCCCTCAAAACCATCATCGACAGATCCAGCGGGTCCGGTGTCGACACCGTCATCATGGGGATGCCGCACAGGTGCGGCACGTGATGAGCTCTAGATGTTCATCTGGTGTGCGTTTGAGGTGCTTTGTCATCACGTGTGTGTGTGTGTGTGTGTGTGTGTATAGGGGACGACTGAACGTGCTGGCCAACGTGATCAGGAAGGAGCTGGAGCAGATCTTCTGCCAGTTCGACTCCAAGCTGGAGGCTGCAGATGAGGTGAGGAGACTCAGCCATCAGTTTAAACAGAAGGTGTGTTAGTCTTTATATATGACGTGTATTTATTTTGTGTGTGTGTGTGTGTCAGGGATCAGGAGACGTGAAGTACCACTTGGGGATGTACCACAGGAGGATAAACCGTGTGACGGACAGGAACATCACGCTGTCTCTGGTGGCCAACCCGTCTCACCTGGAAGCCGCGGACCCGGTGGTGCAGGGCAAAACCAAGGCCGAGCAGTTCTACTGCGGAGACACCGACGGCAACCGGGTCAGCAACACACACACACACACACACACACACACACGTATTACTCTCACTGCTCAATATTCACACACTTGCTATATGTCAAAATCTGGCCCGAGTATCATTGTTTATTGTATAATTTAATATTTTTAACACCGAGAAAACCCCTGTGTTTCAATACAGTTTGTGTGTGTGTGCGTATTTGTGTGTGTGTGTGTTTGTGCGCGCATGTTCAGGTGATGTCCATCCTGCTCCACGGTGACGCTGCGTTCGCCGGCCAGGGCATCGTCTACGAAACCTTCCATCTGAGCGACCTTCCGTCTTACACTACACACGGCACCGTACACGTGGTCGTCAACAACCAGGTACACACACGAAACACACACACACACTGGCTCGCCCGCTTTTATACACACGCTCTCGGTGAATGAGTGTGCGTGTGTGAGACCGTTCCATACTTTTTTACATTTTTGTCTCTTTTTACAATACTACTGGTATATAATATTTATTTATTTTTTCTTCTCTGTTCCTTCCTGATTTAACCCTCAAATTTAGCGCAGAATGAATCCGTGTTGAGAAATCAACAATTACAGAGAGGGAGAGGGGAAATCGTTTCCGTGGTGATCATGATTCTTTTGTGAGGTGATTCGCGTATCGCCGTGTTTACTCCGAAATAAATGTTTTTAAACTGTGTTTGCAATTATAACCGAGATGAACCGGGCGTTTATCCGCTCAGCAGAATTGTCTGGTTTTCAGTTTGATTGGCTGATCAGCCTCAGATATAAAAGATTCTGAACAGAGATTTTGTTTAAAAAATAAAAAAAAGTTCTTCCTTTTCCAAACTCTGAGCAATTTAACCCACTCGTTATAGACCCACTCGTTATAGACCCCACTCGTTATAGACCCCACTCGTTATAGACCCCACTCGTTATAGACCCCACTCGTTATAGACCCCACTCGTTATAGACCCCACTCGTTATAAGACCCCACTCGTTATAAGACCCCACTCGTTATAAGACCCCACTCGTTATTGACCCCACTCGTTATAGACCCCACTCGTTATAGACCCCACTCGTTATAGACCCCACTCGTTTTAGACCCCACTCGTTATAAGACCCCACTCGTTTTTAGACCCCACTCGTTTTTAGACCCCACTCGTTATTAGACCCCACTCGTTATAGACCCCACTCGTTATAGACCCCACTCGTTATAGACCCCACTCGTTATAGACCCCACTCGTTATAGACCCACTCGTTATAGACCCACTCGTTATAGACCCCACTCGTTTTAGACCCCACTCGTTTTAGACCCCACTCGTTTTAGACCCCACTCGTTTTAGACCCCACTCGTTATAAGACCCCACTCGTTATAGACCCACTCGTTATAGACCCACTCGTTATAGACCCCACTCGTTATAGACCCCACTCGTTTTAGACCCCACTCGTTTTAGACCCCACTCGTTATAGACCCCACTCGTTATAGACCCCACTCGTTTTAGACCCCACTCGTTTTAGACCCCACTCGTTTTAGACCCCACTCGTTATAGACCCCACTCGTTATAGACCCCACTCGTATTAGACCCCACTCGTTATAAGACCCCACTCGTTATTAGACCCCACTCGTTATTAGACCCCACTCGTTATTAGACCCCACTCGTTATTAGACCCCACTCGTTATTAGACCCCACTCGTTATTAGACCCCACTCGTTATTAGACCCCACTCGTTATTAGACCCCACTCGTTACACACACTTGAACAAGTCTCACAATAAGCTCAACCCCACGCGCTCACTGTCAAATTCTGAGACTTTTAAGGCATTTCTTTATAATCCTGCAGGTGGCGCTCTCTGAACTATTCACACATTTTCATCCCGTGTGGTAGGAGTGAATTACTTGCTGAGTTTTTTTTTTTTTTTTTTTTTTTTTTACACAAATAATGATGGCGAATGACCGACACGCTGGTTCTTAAGGGGGAATGTTATAAGGAACGGCATTATTTATAAATCATTTAACTTGTAGAATCAGATCGGCATTGTGGTAATATCGTATCGGGAGGTGACTGGAGATTGGGGTCCGACCCCGATAGATAGAGTTAGAGCCGGCGATTGTGTCCTGTGAAATCTGAGATTTTTGGAGAGAAAAAAAAAATGTATATATATATTTCAAAATGATTATTTTTCCTTAAAAATAAATTACAAGGATGATTAGGAAAAATTATAATTATAGGATTTTTTTTTTTAAGCAAAAACAATATAACCCAACATAAACTGCTTATTTGCACTAAAATTGCAAACTTATTTTAACAAGGTTTTTTTTCCTTGTTATTTAAGCAAAACAGTAATCAAAGTAAAGTAATGTTACAAAATATGAGGGAATGGTGAAGTGCAAGCTGCAGACTTAAAGTACTTTTCATAAGATAAATAGGTGTAGTAATAATAATAATAATAATAATAATAAAAAGGAAAGATATAGAAATAGAATTTTAATTTTTTTTATCATTACAGAAAAGCAATTTAGTAAAACCACATGCAGCGTACATGCTGAATAAAATCAACCGGGCACCTGACCGCTTTTACGTGTTTGTAGCGAACACAAGCCTGTCCACTGCATCAGGCACTTCGCTTTTCATGTTTCTGAAAAATACGCCGCAGAACTACAGACGCTCGCTGTGTCGTAGCAAAGTGAAATTGTGAAATCGATTTTCATTTTACAACATCAGCAAAAACCATAAATTCGAATTAATCGATGATTAAGATTAATCACGCAGCTCTAGATAGAGTACTTTATTAATCTATTATTCTCTCTCTCTCTCTCTCTCTCTCTCTATGTAGATCGGCTTCACCACTGACCCCCGCATGGCCCGCTCCTCCCCGTACCCCACCGACGTAGCTCGTGTGGTAAACGCCCCGATCTTCCACGTTAACGCCGACGACCCGGAGGCCGTGATGTACGTGTGCAACGTCGCCGCCGAGTGGAGAGCCACCTTCCACAAAGACGTGGTGGTCGACCTGGTGAGTGTCTCCACCGCCGCTCCATCCTACAGACAGCCTGTGTATTATTAACGCTTTGTCCTCTAATGTAACGCCGTGTGTGTGTGTGTGTGTGTGTGTGTGTGTGTGTGTGTGTGTGTGTGTGCCGTCTCCTCGGACCCTGTAGGTGGGTTACCGGCGTAACGGCCACAACGAGATGGACGAGCCCATGTTCACTCAGCCGCTGATGTACAAGCAGATCAAGAAGCAGAAGCCGGTGCTGCAGAAGTACGCAGAGAGACTCATCTCCGAAGGAATCGTCACACGGCAGGAGTATGAGGTCAGGACACACACACACACACACACACACACACACACACACACACACGATCTGATTCAAACGTGTCATTGAGGATTAAAGTGGCTTTCACGTTGGACATAAGTACTTTCTGTGTGTGTGTGTGTGTGTGTGTGTGTGTGTGGTTTGCAGGAGGAAATCTCCAAATACGATAAGATCTGTGAGGAGGCTTACGCTCGCTCCAAAGACGAGAAAATCCTTCACATCAAGCACTGGCTGGATTCCCCTTGGCCTGGTGTGTGTGTGTGTGTGTGTGGTCTTTGTTTGCATTGGTGTTTTTCATTTGTGTGTGAACTCGTTTGCCTGTGTGTGTGCGCGCATGCATTTTGTGTCTCTGTGCATAAATTTGTGTATGCACTTGTGTTTGTGTGTATGTTTTGCATGTGTATTTGGACTGTGTGTGTGTGCTTTGAAATGTAGTAAGACGATGCCCTTTAACACCGTTTCATCTTTGTCTCGTGTGTGTGTGTGTGTGTGTGTGTGTGTGTGTGTGTGTGTGTGTGTGTGTGTAGGTTTTTTCACACTGGACGGTCAGCCCAAAAGCATGAGCTGTCCCTCTACAGGACTGAGTGAGGAGGAGCTCACACAGATCGGTCAGGTGGCCTCATCTGTCCCTGTGGAAGACTTCACCATTCACGGAGGTGTGTGTGTGTGTTACACACACTGATATTGCATTAATACAGTCGGCCCCGCGCGATGTCGCGGTTCCGAGTTTGGCGCCTCAGTCGTTCAGGGATTTTTCCTCAGAACCCGACTTATAATTGTTCCCTCGCAATTTCATGGAAACTGCACATCACTTTTTTTAATGGCTTTTTTTTTTTTTTTTTTTTTTTTTTTTTGTGCCAATATATAATTTTTCATGTGTTTTAACGCTAATCTATTAAGAACAATATAATTGACAAAATTTCTAATTACTGCTAAATTTCCATATAAAATATACTGTAATACTGTATAAATATGTTTATACTGTAGAGAGAACACAAAGTGACTGTAGAGGAAAACACGGCATGTGATGGTGAATTATTATTATTATTATTAGCGTATAGGGCTGTAACTGTCGAATATTTTAGTAATCTACCACAAATGTAACTGTATAAAATGTACTTTCGCTCTATTAAACAGCAATGTAAAATATATAAGACCAAACAAAGATTAATTGGTTTTCTTTTTAGAAAAATCTACTTTTATTTTTTAAACAGCATTTTAGCAAAAATAAACATCATTATTCACAATACAAGGATTAGTGTAAAGTTGTCTTGAGATGAATTAAGTGCATTACAGTGTCTTACATTCTTATTTACTCAGATGCAAAAACAAAAAGGTATTTCAAATGACTTTAAGCATAGAAAAAAATTAATGCACACATTAAAATAAATAATTATACAAAAACACTAAGTTGTGTAACTTTCGCAACTGAAAGTTTCTAAATCTACAGCTCAGGCATAACATATCAGCCTTTACTGACGATTCCTGTTAGTTTTCTCTGGCTGGTTTCTTCTTCTCTTGTTTCGCTGATTTATTTTATCGCTCCGTCCCGTTTTGCAGCCGCAACAGAACGCTCCCTCAAATGAATACACAGCTGACCGTTTGCGTCTCCTTCCGCTTCGTGGGTGACGTACGCGCTTCTTCTTCATCTGCGTTTACTGGCGGCTTTGCATCCGGAAGCCGCGCGGTTTCACGCCAAACAAATAATTGTGCAAAACACAACGCAAGCTTTTAAAATGAATTAAAAGAAGCTTCGAGGCAGAAGATTTTTTTGCTTGGATCGTTTTTCTGTAATCGAGTTACTCGAGGAATCGTTTCAGGCCTACTAGCGTATTTACCCTGCAGTACTGATACCAAAGAAAACGCATTTGTATGAATTACAGTCCATATGGGGGGGGGGGGGTAACATCTGTATTGTACAGTCTAACACAGCTGGAGACACAGCAGTACTGTACGGTATACGGGTTTACCTTTACAATGCCTTTTTTTTTCTTTTTTTTTTAAGAAAAGTAAATAAAGTAAAATATAAAGTAGACATTAAACCTTCTTACTTCTTGCTCCTTTCATTGCTAACATTCTCCATTTTTCCGCGCGTTTTTTTTTTTTTTTTTTTTTTTTTTTTGTGCAAAATTTAGCGAAAACATGATGTAAACCCGCTTGGCTTGGCTTTCCACTGACGCAAGCGGGTTTCGAAACGGCTCCCACATGTGCCGAAAATGTGCTTCGAGTCAAATGTCTTGCAAGATTTCAGTTCTTAAGCCGAGCATTATTCTTAAGGCGGGACGTTTGCATGCAGAGGCACCGCCGTGTGTATTTATTCCTCCTTCTGTCTGTTTCAGGTCTGAGTCGGATCCTGAAGGGCCGCGGTGAGATGATCAAGAACCGGACGGTGGACTGGGCTCTGGGAGAGTACATGGCCTTCGGCTCTCTGCTCAAAGAGGGGATCCACGTGCGCCTCAGCGGACAGGACGTGGAGAGAGGAACCTTCAGGTGCCGTCTCGTATTCGTTATGCTCACTGTGTGTGTGTGTGTGTGTGTGTGTGTGTGTGTGTGCGTCCCCGCACTCCCTGATCCCTTCTCATCATTCCTATTTCTAATGTGGGTTTTCTTTTGTTTTTCCTTTGGTTTTTTTTTTTTTCATTTCTCCTCCACAGTCACCGTCACCACGTCCTTCACGACCAGAACGTGGATAAGAGGACGTGTATCCCCATGAACCACTTGGCCTCCAACCAGGCTCCCTACACCGTGTGTAACAGCTCGCTGTCTGAGTACGGAGTGCTGGGTGTGTACGCTCGCCCCACACACACACACACACACACACACACACACACACACACACACACACTTGTTTCATAGTTACATCTTTATCACGTCTGTCCACGTCACTAAGCTACAGAGACTCTAAAAGGAAATGTGAGTGGGGAAAAAAATTTAGTGCGTTTTCCTTCAGAATATCACAAACTTAATTGACTCTTTATCATTGACGACCGATTTATTTAAAATAACTTAAAACTAATATACGAGTGTTTTACGCTAGTTTAATATTGAATAAGTAAAAGAGAAAAGAAAAAAAAAAACCCACCGCTATATTCAGGTCCCGCCTTAATGCCCTAGGATTGGCTCGCATTTCATGCTTACTGAAGAGCTACCCAATCACAGAGCAGTCTGATTTCTCTGATAACCAATCAGGTGGGATTTGTAGGAAAGACGTGAAGTAAAACTAACCTGATCCAAGCTTGCTTACTGATTTCTATCACTTTTATTTTTTATTTTATTCATGAACAGTTTATTGATGTAAGTTGTGGTGGGGAAAAAAAAAAAAAAAAGAATCAGTTTATGCAGTACGAAGTCTTATTTCCTCTGTCTTGATGATTTTCCTGCCTCTCGTCCGCGCTCTCAGGTTTCGAGTTGGGATTCGCCATGGCCAGTCCTAACGCTCTGGTTCTGTGGGAGGCCCAGTTTGGAGACTTCCACAACACCGCCCAGTGTATAATCGACCAGTTCATCTGCCCCGGACAGGCCAAGTGGGTCCGTCAGAACGGCATTGTCCTGCTGCTGCCTCATGGCATGGAGGGCATGGTGAGAGCCAAACCAGCTTCAGTTATTATTCGGGATCGTAGTGGCTGTAAAACGTTCAGTCCTTCACCAGCACGCATCATCTTTTCTCTCGATTTTATTTAATAAGACAAAAATAAACACGGATTGTCATTTTACCAAGAAGCTGAAACACATACAGGAAAACTTCTGTTAAATGAAACCCGCCTGTTACAAAGAAGAGTGACACCGAGATTAAATAAACATTAAACTTTCACAGTTTCAGCAATCTGCTTAGTTGTTTACTTTGCTCGGTGCTAGACAATAATTTGACCTTTCTGAGACAAAGTCAGATCTTTGCCACAACCACACAATAGGACTTGATGATGTTGTAATTATCCAGTGGAAGTCTCGCGACTATCCGCCTAGTTATACCCAGGGTTGTTGCGTTTCCTAATAAAAACAGACTTAAAATCATGTTTCTAAGCATTAGAAGATATTAAAACAAATTATAGAACTCCTAAACAAGTTATAATTTTTAGAATCCGATAATTTTAACATAATTTTCTGTTTAATCCCTGGTAATGAGCAAACAATACCGAACCGCCAAATAAGCATCATCTACACAAACAAATAAAAGCAATCATGCTCTTTAACTTTCACAGATTTAAATGTAGACATCAAAAATAAACAGCAGTCAGAATGAGATCAAATGCATAAATAACGAAATACATGAAATAAACCCTGATGTTGGAACAAAATAATTAAGAAAAAGAAAAAAGAGAAATCCATACGGGTTTTTTTTTCTTTTTTTTTTTTTCTCCCCTCGTTATAATGCATTCCCCCCCCCTCTCTCTTTCTCTCTCTCTCTCTCTCTCTCTCTCTCTCTCTCTCTCTCTCTCTCTCCTTCTGTAGGGTCCCGAACACTCATCAGCTCGCCCCGAGCGCTTCCTGCAAATGTGCAACGATGACCCTGATGTTTTCCCTGTAAGACATCCTTTTTTGTTGTTGTTGTTGTTGTTGTTTATATATTTATTAATTATATATATACATTTTTTTTTATTTTTTAATGCATACTGAAAAACCATTTTGGCCTGATGTTTAAAATTCTAATTAGTTTGATACTGATGTTTATTTCTCCTCCTGGCTGCAGCTCTTGTGTTCATTCTAAATTTCTCGTTCTGGTCAGAAAATCACGGAGGACTTCGACGTGCGTCAGCTGTACGACTGTAACTGGATCGTGGTGAACTGCTCCACTCCTGCCAACTACTTCCACGTAATGAGGAGGCAAATCCTGCTGCCCTTCAGGAAGCCTGTGAGTTTACACACACACTGCAACACACACACACACACGCGTATACACAGATTGATCAACCTGTGGCTCTTTCCCCTTTTCTACAGCTCATCATGTTCACTCCCAAGTCTCTGCTGCGCCACCCAGAGGCCAAGTCCAACTTCGACCTGATGCTACCTGGTCAGTCATGTGATCAAACTTTTGTTTTAATAGTAAATTTATTTTTACTTCCTGTCTGGCGTCTTTCATCGATTTATTCCAGGTGTCTGTAGATCTGTCTGTGTGTTTAAACGTCTGTCTGCTTATCTGTCGTAGCTTTATGAAGAATCTGGTCATGACTTTGATTTTGTGTGTGTGTGTGTGTGTGTGTGTGTGTGTGTAGGCACACATTTCCAGCGTGTGATCCCAGATGAAGGTCCTGCAACCCAGAACCCAGCTGAAGTCAAGCGTCTGATCTTCTGCACTGGGAAAGTTTACTACGAGCTCACACGCGAACGCAAAACTCGCAACATGGAGAACACCGTCGCCATCGCACGCATCGAGCAGGTAACACACTCACACGGATACACACTCTCACATTATTAAATTCACTCACACTAGCGCGCGCATACACGCTTTCTCTCACTTATTCACACTCGCACCAATATACACGCTCTCACACACAAACACACACACACACACACTGGATTTTTATGTCAGTTTAAAGTCGGTGTTTAAACAGTGTACAGTAACAACGCTGCACAAGGTGTAAGTGGTGGATGATGTGACCGAGCTGACCTTTGACCCCTCCATCCCGCAGCTCTCCCCGTTCCCCTTCGACCTGGTGAAAGCCGAGACGGAGAAATACCCCAACGCCGACCTGGTGTGGTGTCAGGAGGAGCACAAGAACCAGGGTTACTACGACTACGCCAAGCCTCGCATGCGCACCACCATCGACCGCGCCAAGCCCGTCTGGTAAACACACACACACACACACACACCTCTCTACACCGGTTAATTATACACTACAGTAAGAGTGTACATTATACACTAGGCTGCCTGAATCAGATCTTTTTATAGAGCGTCTTCAATCGTGGTTTATGACTGAAGATCTCCCGTTGCTATAGCAACAGAAAAGTGCAATTCCACATTGCTACAGTGTTACAAGCTGTCTGTTATCTGTAGCTATAGATCATTAACCAAACACATCACTCAAGTACTTCAATAAGGATTAAAGTGCATGGTGTGTGTGTGTGTGTGTGTGTGTATAACCTGATGAGCATAAAGTTAAGTATTAAGTTCTTTTTAATAGTAAATAAAAATCTCATTACATGCGCAGTAATGTATAAATTTAATTTGTATTGCGATTCTGTAACTATAACAATTTTATAAATATTCTAAATATTTATTTTATATCAATGTTTGTTTGTTTTTAACAATTCTAAACAAATGTAGTAAATTATTTCTTCCTACCACACAGTATGCTGCGTCGGTACTTTAGACTGCGCCTCCCGCAGGATTGTAGCGGAATAGCAATGTATTACCACCTCAAATGCAAAAATATTATATATTTAAATTCAACCGTATTTTAAGAGAGCGACCTCTAATAAGACTCTCATATACACTCAGCTAAAAAGATTATACACACTTCAGGAAAAGAAAAATAGTATGATGTATATTTTATTAATATTATCATCATTATCATATTATTATTGTGAGGATGTACAGTATATAAAACATATAGCAATATGTTTATGATGTAAATATTATGTAAGATTTTATTTATTTAATTTTTTTTACTTGAAACTTGCATGGAGTTTTTTTCCTAATCCTCAATCCCTCGGGAGTAAATATTAGGAGTGTAAGAATGAGATCTGTGAGCGATTTGAAAGGCAACGAACATGGATTTCTACTCCTAAGTGGCGCCACATTAAAAGTGCCCATCGCTCTTAAGTCCAAGTGATCAGAATTCGCCGTGCTCTCTGTGTGCAAAGGGGCATCTGTGAACTTAAGTATGCAGAAGAGGGCAGAGATCACTTTCTGACAAGTGTGTTATACGACCCGTGGTGCACCATAAACAGCAATAAAAAAAATTTTTTTTTAACATAATGCCTTTCATTATTCCAGAGTTTAACTGCTGGGTGGGAATTGGCTGCGGCTAAATTTAAATGATTTAGAAATCAAAATTTAAAAAAAGGGTATAACTTGGTTTGTGTCGTGAAGTTCCCTTAATTTGTCCACTTCACAAATTTAGTGGTTTCACCGATTTATAAACACAGATCAGTGACAGGTGATCAAATCAAACTCGTATCAGGCTCAACTATTGAAGATGTTTTGCTCTAAGATTTGAACTTGTATCATCTGGTTTACACCCTTAGTAAATACACAGTGGGGACAAATCCCAAGTGTTCACTATATAGTGTATACATAATGCCTAGGCACATGCTCCTGTAATAGTCCTGTAATATTGGCCATGAGATCAGTGAAGAAAACCTCCATAGATGTGATATCCTGGTCATTCAGTACATTCAGGTCGTCAGCTGACTTCATTTTATTGCCCCATAACGTTGCCGAGTCTCGACCTGAGCGACTGATCAACCCCAGATCATAACACTGTCTCCAGAGGCTTGTAAAGTTCATGTGCTTCTCTTCATACCCTGACACGCCCATCACTCTGGAATAGGATCAATCTGGACTCATCAGGTCACATGACCTTTTTCCATCACTCCAAAGTCCAAATCTTTATTCTTCCTAACAAACTCGAGCCTTTTTTTCTGAGGAGTCTCACGAACACATGGTTTCCTTATGGACACACAGCTGTTTAGTCCCAATCCTGCGAGTTCTCGTCACTGTGTGTTTGTGGAAATGCTCTTATTTTCACTATTAAACATGGCTCTGGTTTTTACAGTTGATGATTTATTATTATTATTATTTTATTTTATATATGATGCAAATTCACAAAGCGTTTAAGTGATCTCCATTTTTTTTCCCTGATATTTCAGCACTATCCTTCCTGGTTTTAATAATGTGTTGGACAGTTCCTAACTCAATTCCAGTCATTTCAAATCTCCAGGGCCAATAATTAATTTAACTGATTAAATAATTATTTAATAAAAAAAAAATTTTTTTGGCCAGGCATTGTATATTCACTCATTTAAGACGTACATTTAGTTTAAACGTGCATATTTTGCATTATGCTGTGTTGTAATATTGCGTGTGTGTTTTAGGTACGCCGGTCGTGACCCTGCCGCCGCTCCCGCCACCGGCAGCAAGAACTCGCACCTTCTGGAGCTGAAGCGCTTCCTGGACACCGCCTTCAACCTGGACGCCTTCAAAGATCACATCTAATCTCGCAGAACGCTTCGGTTATCCCGCCCGCTCCAAAACCCTATCCAGCCAGGTCTCATTGCCGCGCCCGATGCTGCTTTTTTTTCAATCCCGTACATAACACACACACACACATATGCGCACATCTGCTTCATCAGTCCCTACTCATACACACAAAACAACAGATACAATCTAGAAATGAAGGGTAGTTCGTGAAATGCACTTAGCACGTTTTTTTCCATCCTACACACACACACCATGATTCCTGATTCATTACCAGTCTGGATTTCGTATTAGGCTATATTTAGTTTCATTTAGTTTTCAGAAATGTTCCTGTGAAAAAGCCACAAATAACAGCACAAGCGCACATTGTTAATAGCTAATGCTGGCGTGTCAGTTCCAGACAACACGAAAGCACATCTCGGGAAGTGGCGGTGGTTCACACCCCCTGTGGCTTTTTTTTTTTTTTTTTTTTTTTTTAGGTATAGTTTTGTTTTGTTTTTTGTTGGTGGTGTTGCCTTTTTTTTTTTTTTTTTTTTTCGGTCCAGGTTTTATGAGTATTAGCCAAAGGAGGTAAGTATGCGATAATGATAGAAGGAAAGAACATGGTCAGTCAACATGATGTGCATTCACATCACAAGCCTTAAAATAAAAAAATTTAAAAAGCAAAGAAAAATAAAATCGGATGAGATCTGTGTACCCTAATAGTCCTGTATAAACGGTGTAAATTGCTCTTCACTGCTTGAGTGTTAGTGCTCATGCCAAGCTACTGACATCTAAACTTACATATAAATATATATGTATGTATGTATTCTCTTTTAAAGGCTTTATTTTATCTTCTTCTTCCATGGTTTTATTACTGCTTTAATGATCATCACGCGCACACACTATCAGTTGGTTTGAATGTGGCCTCAGTCAGTGGCGACGCACAACAGACTTCCTTACAATTCTTCTTTTCTTTTTTTTTTTTTTTACATTACATTGTATTTATATGAACATAACCATATCACGCCTCATCCCGGTTCAGCATGTTCTCTCAGGTGTGCACACTAAAACCACGTACCCGTATAACAAACTACTGTACACTTGATCTGCTTCTCTTCTGCCACACCATGTGCCAAAAAGAAACAAAAATCCCAAAACAAAAACTCATGATCAGACTGGCTGAGAGAACTCTCCGTGAATCCGGTTAGTGTGTGATCGTCCTGCAAGGAAATGCTCGCCTGTCGCTCGAGGAAGCAGATGATTTTATTTATTTTTATTTTAGGGAATCGAAATCCTGTCCTTGTTTCTTCATTCAATAAACACATTATCTTCTCAGAGCTGCACATGCCTGGCTTTTATTTATTGCCACGCTTTATGATGATGATGCTGATATTAATGATGATGATGCGGTCACCTTCAGGATCGCCGACAAATTTTTGATTTATTGTAATGTTTCCCTTTAATATTCTTGACACCCAAAAACAAATGATGACGCTTGAGGGAGTCTTTTGAACAGCTCTCGGTTTTCAGGAACTCCATTATTGTCTTTGAGTTAAAGCTTTTTGACACACAGGATACAGATGGTCGCTGACCTTCATGAGTCATGTAACGGATATCTCGGACATGACGCGGAGCACGATAGGAGTCATGATAAACACTGCTAAATGGCCAGGAAGTATCAGACGCACACTGCCTTTCCCAAAGGTTGAGGACGATAGACTAAATATCAAGTTTTTTGAATTCTACAGCTTCAGATGGTTTATTTTCAGGGGCTTGTCAGGTTTGAAAATTGCACTTAAACAAGATGGCGCACACAGAACCTTTAGGCATCATTGGACCATTGCAAAGACAGTTTTGGTTTGGTCTGAGAAGATTGGCGGGGGGGGAACCTCCATATTTTTCCACTCATGTTTGGTGTAAAAGAAAGGAACCCAGCAGAACTGTAACCTGTTATCACTGGAGACTTAACTAAACTGCTCCTTACGCAATACTGTATCAATAATACATTATGTACCTTTACTACACGTTTCTGTCAAGCGTTTGTGTATATATTTTTACCCATGTTTATGTACAAAGGGTGCCAATAACTTAGGATTCAATAAGGTTAAGAATGGAGTTCTGCTTTAAAGCAAAACATGTAACACTGGTTGGTTGTGGTTTTTTTTTTTTTGTTTTTTTTTTTTTATATGATTTCTGAACACATGAAGATTTGGAGAAATTGTACCACTATGATGCTTAAGTTTTTTTTTTTTTTTTTTTTTTTTTTTTAAATCTTCTCTACTTGTCCTTGTTGGGTTCCTCAGGGTTCTCTGGTTCCCTCTTACCAAAAACACGCCAGACAACACCTCAGCTATTAGGGAATTAGGGACAGGAATCACAAGGGATCACCTGAAACTGCTGCCTGCCAATGTTAACAGTTTAGAGCACACCACCTGTAGGATTATAGAGGAACTGTTACTTTTCACCAACTTGAATGCATGGGCTTTGGACCAGGTGGCTGAGGTTTGGGCATTGAATGGGAATTGACCCTGGGCCTACCCAAACCCCAGCCACTGGAAGCAGTGCCGGTGCAAGCTCAGATAAAATGGGATGTTAGCAAGGTCATCTGGTCTACAACCAGTTCCAAATTCTTGTGCGGATCGCATGGTCTGCTGTGGCGACCCATCAAAGGGAGCATCCGAAGAATTAACCATAACCATCGGCTATGCTAAACCAACTGTAAGGTGTGAGTGTAGGTGTGGTGTCCTGTATCACTCTCATGTCTCATTTCGGTAGGATGCTTTTGTTTCTGGTATATGACACTTATCTCCAGGACTTACTTAAGATGATTTACTGTGTGACAGTTAGGTACACTATAAGCAAAAGTATTTGAAATGCCTGAATTCAATAATTGTCCAATCACCATCAGGCCCTTTATCATTGAAGGGCAATCTTAATGCTTCAGCATTCCAAGACATCTTGTTCTTCCAACAGTTTGTGGAAGGCCCATTTACATTTCTGGCAGACGCCCCCGTCCAGAGTGACTTAGATTTTTATCTCATTATACATTTGAGCAGTTGAGGTTAAGGGCCTTGCTCAGGGGCCCAACAGCGGCATCTTGGGGGGTGCTGGGGTTTGAGCCTGTGACCTGATCAGTAGTCAAACACGTTAACGAACATTACCATACCACGGTGCACAAAGCAAGGACTATAAGGACATGATCTGATGAGTTCAGTGTGGAAGAACTTGACCGGTCTGAACATAGAACCCTGAACTCAAGTCCATCGAGAACCTTTGGGACGGAGATTGGACAGCTCTCGAAGAAGAGTGGAAGCTGTTATACTGTTCGCTCCAAAAGAAAGACCAACTCCATTTTGAAGTATATGTATTTAGATAGAACAGCTTTGCAGGTTTAATACTTTGTTTTAGGTGTTTAGACTTCAAGAAAAAAATGATTAGCTTGAAATGTCTTTCTGGACCTTGGTCTTCACGCGTTTTGAAGCAGCACTTCCTTAGTGTGTGTGTGCGTTACATTGTAACAACCTGTCCATTTTTAGAATGGTGACGCCTCCTTCGCGCACGCGTTTGATTGGCTGGTCGTTACGTCACTCAAACCTTTCCTGCTTTCTTATTGGTCGAGAGCGTCCGCGCAAACCCCGCCTCTCTGTTATAAACGCAATGCCGGCCTCCTTTTCCTCTTCTCCTCCATTTCCAAAAGTCCATAGCAACCCAGTACGGGCGAGACAAAAGATTCCCAGGAATCAAGCATCATTTCCATTTTTAATTTAGGAGATTTTTTTCTAAAGAATGGCCAACCCTAGAGTTTTCTTCGACATCAGTGCAGGTGGAAGCCTGCTCGGCAGAGTGGTCATGGAGGTAGGATGTGTTTAATGTCCACTATATATACATTAAATTATCATTATGATGATGAAGACTTCTTTGCAGTGAAGTGAAAGTGACTGTAATTTTCCATTGGGGTGTGTTTGCACCAGTGTTTTGCCTCCATCCTTTCATTTTAATTTTATTCATGCTTCTTCTATTTCATTCATCATTTAAAATGACTGGTTATAATGCATGCATCAGGAATATATTATTAATTAACCAAATGCACCGAAGAGATGCATGGCAAGAATTAGAGAGAGAGAGAGAGAGTTGATGATGATGATAATGAAGGTGATGCTCATGTCATGATGCACCAAGCTCGCAGCTGTACAGGGAAAAAAAGGCATCCCTAGTATATGACGTAATCTGCCTTAAAAAGAAAGCTGCATTGTGCAGAGGCGAAGAATAGCACCAACCTCAATGCAAATAAGTATCATGTATACTGTACACACACTGTAGTCATGGTCATTATGGGTTGCAGGTCCCGGCGCCATGTTGCTTGTTTTATCTGACAGTTACACTGTAACATTACATGAATCATACTTTCTTTTTTTAAAGAGAGAGAGACTGAGACTATATTTAGTTCCTGTATCCGACGTGGATTAAATGTGCAGCCTACATTCTTCAAGGGATCAAAGTCCTGCTAGTGTCACTTTTTACCTGATAACACACACAGCCCTGGATGCTTTATAATAAAGCTTGGACATGTCCCTGTCTTTAGGCAGGAGAATGATTCCAGAATGTTCTTCTCAACTCTCAACATTCTTCCTTTTTTAAACCTATTAGAAACCAAAACGTGTGTGTGTGTATATATATTTATATATTATACACAATACTGTACACATTGCAAAACAATGTATGGGACAGGATGTAGGATAACACCAGTTAGCATACACTGCTAACTCAATATAACTGTATACATGTACAAGTGACGTGGGTGTTAGCATTAGACTCGTTTATTCCGTCCAGGCGTTACATTTTTAATTACTAATTGCTTAATTAGATGCCTATGGATGATATCACTTTATTAAGTGCAATTTAATCTGACAGGTCAAATCCATTGTCTTATATCAACCTTGGCGACTGCTCACGAGGGCAATTTTAGCGGTTATTCTTTTATATTGACTCTATAAGTCGTATTTTTTAAAATTACTGTTAATATTTTTTGCCATATCGATTTAATTAATTATATCTCGAGAAATTTTAAGTCTAAAATTAGCCTAAACAATCATGCTTCCCCCTTTTTGTTTCTCTCACGGTCTAATGAATGAATGAATTTTATTCTAAATGTTCTGGAAAGTTCTACCGCGGATCAGGAAGGGGGAGGGGCGAGCGGTTGCCGGAGCGCGCGCGCGCTTGTGCGCGTCCTTAAGGCGCTGCGGAGATTTCCCGCACGCGACCCCGCCTTTTCTTTATTTTATATAAATAAATTAAAGTAAAAATTATATTTCTTCATTTTCTCTTCGTTGAAAGGTTTATTCCTTCCTTCATCAAGCGCTTGTTCAGAAAGTAGGATCATTTCAGGGGTGTGTGTGTGTGTGTGTGTGCGCGCGCGCTCCCGTCTGACCGCATACATACAGCTGTTGCTTCGCGCTCAAGCGCGCTCACAATTGCTTTCTAAATCGAAAGCACGTGACCTGTGCTTGACGATGACTAGCGCCCCCCCCCCTTCCCTTTAGCAGATTATGCTAGACTGCAGACTTGCACAGATGCAGCCCAGGACGTGTGCAGTGCTGGTGCAGTCAGGCAGCCTCTCAGGACACGCCCTGTCCACTGCGTCCTCCTGCACTGTCCTGGAAGCAGTTAGGCAGCGTACAGAAGGCAGGTGTAGAAAAAAAAGTGATATTTTTACAAGCCCTTTTTCAACCCATTCTTCAGACAAGCCATAAGATTCCTCAACACAACAACACACACACACACACACACACACACACACACTTGCAGATAAACACAATCACCTCAGTACAACAGGACTACACTGCGTTCCAAATTATTATGCAAATTGGATGTAAGTGTCATAAACATTAAATGTTTAGTTTTTAAATTAAACTCATGGATGGTGTTGTGTCTCAGGGCTCTTTGGATCACTGAAATGAATCTCAGACACGTGTGATAATTAGTTTGCCAGATGAGCCCAATTAAAGGAAAAGTACTGAAGAAGGTTGTTCCACATTATTAAGCAGGTCACAGGTTTCAAGCGATATGGGAAAGAAAAAGGATCTCTGCTGCCGAAAAGCCTCAAATAGTGCAATACCTTGGACAAGGTATAAAAACATTAGATATTTCATGAAAACGTAAGCGTGATCATCGTACTGTGGAGACATTTGTGGCTGATTCAGAGCACAGACAGGTTCGTGCAGATGAAGGCAGAATGAGGAAGGTTTCTGCAAGACAGATTCATCAGATTAAGAGAGCAGCTGCTGAAATGCCATTACAAAGCAGCAAACAGGTATTTGAAGCTGCTGGTGCCTCTGGAGTCCCGCGAACCTCAAGGTGTAGGATCCTTTAGAGGCTTGCAGTTGTACATAAACCTACTATTCGGCCCCTAATCAGTGCTCACAAGCAGAAACGGTTGCAGTGGGCCCAGGCATACATGAAGTTTTTAAAGTCTTGTTTTCTTGAGTGTCGTGCAACCCTGGATGGTCCAGATGGATGGAGTAGTGGATGGTTGGTGGATGGCCACCATGTCCCAACAAGGCTGCGATGTCAACAAGAAGGTGCCGGAGTCATGTTTTGGGCCGGAATCATGAGGAGCGAGCTGGTAGGCCGCTTTAGGGATATGAAAATGACCTCTGCAAAGTATATTGACTGACCACTTTCTTCCATGGTACAAAAAGAACAACCATGGCTTCCGTAGCAAATCATCTTCATGCACGACAATGCACCATCTCATGCTGCAAAGAATACCTCTGTGTCACTGGCTGCTATGGGAATAAAAGATGAGAAACTCATGGTGTGGCCACCATCCTCCCCTGACCTCAACCCCATTGAGAACCTTTGGAGAATCCTCAAAAGATCTATGAGGATGGGAGGCGGTTTGATTCAAAACAGCAGCTCTGGGAGGCTATTCTGACATCCTGCAAAGAAACTCAAGCAGAAACTGTCCAAAAACTCAAGTTCAATGGATGCAAGAATTGTGAAGGTGATATGAAAGAAGGAGTCCTATGTTAAGATGTAACATGTAGTCCTGTTAGGATGTTTTTGATTGAAATAGTTTTGATTTCAGTAAATATGACCTCCTAATGCTGCAAATTCAACAAAAGCCTATTTTCAGCTCTTTACAACCTATAAAATGTTTTAACTCTGTTGTGCAGAATAATTTGGAACAGTGTTTTCAGTTTTTTATTTTTAAAATAAATATTGTTATCATTAGGAGGTCGGTTCAATAAAACTCGAAATATAATGGTTGATGGCTTGAAAATTATACTGACTGTCATTTGCATTGACAAATTATGAAAATCAGAGAAAGATATAATTTGTGTAATAATTTGGAACGCAGTGTAAACTGACACACACACACCAACACACGCGCATGCACTCAGATGAACATCATCTAGCAATTTTGCACACCAACCTGCACAAATGTTTTTTTTTGTTTGTTTTGCACAATATTGTACTGTTGCTATTTGCACAATAACTTTTTCTTTGCTGTTACTTCAACAAGAAATGCTTACTGCATTTACCATCACGTCTTCAATTTATTTGCACTCCCTTAATTCAGCTCTGTGTACTGGTTGTAGTTGCATTGTCAGTGTATTGCATTGTGTCGTGTTTGTTACTGTTTGCACAAGTGCACTTTATGGTGACTTTTTTTGTGTGTAGTTCCTAGCTAGTTTTGTTAATTTACGTTGTATGTAGCACTTTGGTCCTGGAGGAAGCCTGCTTCATTTCACTGTGTACTGGACTGTAAGTTGTTGCAATGACAATAAAAGCCTACTTGATTTGACTTGTGTCTATTTTAACAGTTGAGAGCTGATGTCGTTCCCAGGACAGCAGGTACAAGTCCATATACACACACATGCACATTTGTCGGAGTTTGCAAGCTCTCGGGAGCGATTTTATAACTGGTTTTGTGTTCTGCAGAGAACTTCAGGCAGTTGTGCACAGGGCAGCCTGGCTTCGGGTACAAAGGCTCCACCTTCCACCGTGTTATCCCTAACTTCATGTGTCAGGTATGGGCAACTTCCTTACACAACAAATCAGACTTCTGTTCAAGATTTACAAA
Organism: Channallabes apus; assembly: GCA_030522415.1. NCBI lineage: Eukaryota > Metazoa > Chordata > Actinopteri > Siluriformes > Clariidae > Channallabes > Channallabes apus. The sequence continues at coordinate 41,970,893 of CM060111.1, forward strand.
TACAGCACAAATCAATTTCTGGAATATCAAGTAAATCGTCAATTCCCAAGCATCACTACGGCCTTGTTCAGTCTGCTAGGCCCAATCATATTTTTGGCGTATCCAGTTTGGAATCAGATTCCATCCATGTAGTGTAAACAGTAGAAAAAAAAAAACACTGAATAGCGTTAGCGGCACGGTGGTGTAGTGGTTAGCACTGTCACCTTGCACCTCCAGGGTCCGGGTTCGATTCCCGGCCAGGCTCGATTCCAGTCTCTGTGTGCATGGAGTTTGCATGTTCTCCCCGTGCTTGGTGGGTTTCCTCCGGGTACTCCGGTTTCCCCCCACAGTCCAAAGACATGCAGATTAGGCTAATTGGCTGTCCAGGGTGTACCCTGCTTCGTGCCCCGAGTCTCCTGGGATAGGCTCCAGGTCCCCGCGCCCCTAATACAGGATAAAGCGGTATAGAAGATGAAGATGAATAGCGTTAACGAGCTCGCTCTATCATCCAGAGATGGCGAGTTTGAATCCCTGATACTCTGGAATCTCTTGATTAACCAAGAAATACCTTCTGCATCATCATATATAATAGATATAGAACATGACTACAGTACACAGTACTGTACACAGACTACATTGACCCTGAACAGGGTGATATAGGAGGACAGCTGTTATGTTACCATGGCAACCAATTCAGACAGGTCAACAGTGCGTCAGATTCGAGCTGGCTGTCTGAGAGCCAAAAGGGTTCGCCTGCAGTCTGCACAAGGTCTTAAACATTTATTTGCATGTTAAGACGAGTTTTGCATTTTTTTGACGGCTCTGAACATGCTGGATGTTTTCAGGGTGGCGACTTTACAAACCACAACGGAACCGGTGGCAAGTCCATCTACGGAAACAAATTCGAGGACGAGAATTTCTCTCTGAAGCACACGGGGGCCGGGTGCCTGTCCATGGCCAACGCCGGACCCAACACCAACGGCTCGCAGTTCTTCATCTGCACAGCAAACACCAGCTGGTAAGTGTGTGGTCGTGTGGCTTGTTCTGGAAAGGCTTAAGTGCTGTATTTAGAGCTACAGTATATCTACAGTAACTATTACACGTATTCATGAGTTTCATAGTTCAGCAAAATGGAAGTTCTAAACAAAATGGTGCTGTTCAGTCGTGTCAAATATTTTTTAATCTCTCTTTATTTTGGAACCTTTCCCACTTATTTATCATGTTTTCCAGATAACTATCCTTAACGATTAAACCCCTTATCCGACTGTTTCCCCCTCAGGCTGGACGGGAAGCATGTGGTCTTCGGTCAGGTCGTGGAGGGCATGGACGTCATCAAGAAAGTAGAGAGCTACGGCAGCAACAGCGGCAAGACCAGCACCGAGATCGCCATCGCAGACTGCGGCCAGATCTAGACGCTTCCTGTTTCCTTACCCCCACCCCCCACCCCACCCCCCGGCCCACCCTGATCTCTTAGTCAGTCCCCTTGAAACACTGCTCAGATCAACATTCCCGTTTTGCTTTGACGCCCGCTTGTCCACATCCCTAACACTGACGAGTTGCCTTCTTTTTTGTTTTTTTTGGGATCAGTTCTCCATTTCATTTACAAATAGAAGCCCAATGGGCTGTGAGATTTGTGTATCGGAATCTGACAAATAAAAAAAGGGGAATAACGAGAAACTTGACGTTTCTGACTTCTTGCTCTTGTGCGTGGTTTGACCTCAGCTAATAAACTTCCAAGACTAGATGATGATTAAATGATGATTAAATTCCACTTCTGTGCAATAGGGTGTTATTAGCGATAAAACAATGTGATGGCTTCAATTATTTATGCTTCACATTTCTCAAAATGTCATCCTAGAACAATCGGGTGTGTTGAGTGACATCATATCTGATCAGGTCGTAGAAAAACCTGCACAAAGTTGAATAAGGTGATTAGTGCCAGTTTCCTTACTCTTTTTCAATCTCAAATCTACAGAAAGCTTAAAAACTCATCACCAGAGGATCTAGAGACCGGGGTAGTCCATAGTAGCTATTCATGATTTAATATCATCTCTAAATACCTGAAAACTTGTCCATGTAGCTGAACAATAAGATTAGTTAGTCATTGTGGATGGCCCTTAAAAATGTAACTTTTTATCCCTTAAAACTTCTTGTTTTGCAGTTTCTTTTTAAATGTAAAGATGTATATAGGGCTCAGAATTTTTCAGTATAGAGTTGTGCTGTTCTGGGAAAGTTAATAACATCTGACGAGCCTGAGACATTTTTTCCTCTAAAAGAAAGCACACACCCCATTTCTGTGTCCTTGTATGTTATTCTGTGCTTAATTCTGTAAACTGGCCATGCTGTGGTTAGTGTAATGTGGTTGGCGTTGAACAGGTGTGTCTGGGTTTTTTATTCCGCACAGCAGCTGAATGAAACCGAGCTCGAGTTTCTGCTGAGACTACATCAGCCTGGATCCTCTCAGCCACAGGTGTCTGATTTCTCCACCAGCTCTGCCGTCTTGAGTATTGTCTAGTGGACAGCTGGGAAGCCTGAGAAGTAACCCTAGCTCTTGGTGAGCACCGTGTGCCAGTTTAGTTACCCGGAGTAGGGTAAGAAGATCTGCATCTGTGCAATCTGAGAGTGGATGGAGGCAGGAAAGCCATCGAAACGAGAAAAAAAAAGACATTAAGCATTATGTGTATTGCTGTAACGCAGCAGCTTGGAGAAGAAAGCTGAAGAGGTTTGTGGTTTTCCTGCCTGTTTGTCTACAGGGTGTGACTTCTTCTGACTTCCTTCTCCTTTTTCTTCTCCTGAGGATTGAATGCGATTCACTAGGTGGCGACAAAAAGTTAATAATTCACTCGAAAGAATAATTCAACTGTCGTTGTCTTTTCAGTTACCCTAGATCATACAGAAGACACGAGACTCAGGAATAAAGTGTCAAATGTTTGAGCTTTATTCAAAAGAAAAAAGATGAAATCCAACATATTTCACTCTAAAACAAGTGCTCTAATGATTCAAAAGCGTGCATAAGTGCTATAAATTGCCATCAGAGGGCGCTCTAATCCAAGAAATTAGAAAACAATTATGGCAGTGCTCAGTAACCTAGCACATCCTACATTCAAATAATCTAAATAAACAGGATATGATTGTAAAAACAATATATAATAGCTTTAAAAAAAAAGAAGCAAACATGATTTCACATACAAAAGGATTAAAGGATCTTTTACACTCGATCAGCCGAGACTATCCTGTAGCTAGAGCCTTGTATTTCTTGCTTGTACAAGTCGCTAAAAGTTTATTTCTTGATTTATTAAAAAACGAAGCGAAATTGATACGTGGCTGATCATGTACATTTAGTGTCACATTAAATTGATGAAGATTGGAATGGCTTTTAGCTAGCCTAAAAATAACAATAAAAGTGTCACTAAAAAACAAGTCGGCCATGAAATCAAATAAATATACGCCATGCTCTATTTAACTTAAAATTGGTCAAAATGATGAATGAATATTTGCTTTTTATAAAAAAAAAAAATTTTTTTTTACTTTTGATAATTTAGAAACCTCTGAAGATTTGTTTTTAATGTACGGTTTTTTGAGGCACCGCGCAAACTGCATGTCTGTGTAATCACTGGTGAGATGAAGTAGCTTTTCCACACTGAAGTGAATTTTTTCCCTTCACAGCACATCCTGAAGTGTTTTATTGCTCTTATACCTCAGCAAATGACCACCAAATAGACTTAAACTAGACATTTAATCAGTGAGACTCTAACCCTATCCTTTTTTATTTACACATAATGTTAAGCATTCACTTAAGTTAGCAAAGAAGCTAAGTTTAGGTTTAAAGTCACTGACTCGTATAAAGCGCTGACGTTAACATTAATGTTCAATAAAGTAAAAATATTTTTTGCTGAGTAACACTCTACTGTTTCAAAGTAACAAAGAAAGTTTTTTGAGATCAAAGAATGAATGTCCGAGGTCTGGGGCAGAAGCTGGGATTTTGACACGCAGTTTGCATGACGCTAATCAACTAAATTATAACAAAATTTGATGAAACATGTTTTAGCTGATGATTACATTCAAACTTTGCACATTCACTTGCCAGAGCAAAAAAAAAAAAAAAAAAAAAAAAAAAAAATATATATATATATATATATATATATATATATATATATATATATATATATTTTTTTTTTTTTTTTTTTTTTACAAAAAAAACTAACCTGTTTTGTCAGCTAACTTGATTCTAAACATTTTAGCAGTAAACAGTAAGCACAGCAAAGCTAATGAAGTAAATCTGAATTCATTTATTTGGAAATTTTTACCTCATGATCTGTTTAAATTTATTAAAATATTAAAACTAATGTTAGTCAGCTAATACCTTCTTGGGATCAGGACTAGATTTATAATTTTTATCTTGTTTTAGCTGTTTAATTATGCTAGCGTGCAACACATGGGTACTGCTGGCTAGAAATTTTTTTTGTTAATTTATTTATTTTATGTTTTTTTTTTCATTAAATTTTAATTTTATGGAGAAAACATAAAATAAATGTTGGGGATTGATGAGGAGAGAGAAGAACTTTATGAAATACTGTATAACACTTCATGTGTGCCGCATAGGATCATGGGATATCTGGGCTCGTAAAGATGAATCCACACTATTTTGAAGAAATTAAAAATGTCAGTGTATGTAGTGTATTATTGTTAGTATTATTATTATTATTATTGTTGTTGTTGTTGTTTCATTATTATTTAAAAAAAACCACACACATATCCAGCCTGAGAAGCCGTTAGCATTCTCCGTTGTTGCACACGCAATTTAAGGCGGTGTGTCCTGTGGTTTCTCGTGAACGCTGCACTCTCCTTGTCCTTTGAGACTCTCAGGTTTGGAGACACAGGTCAGCCCTGACGTGCAGTCACAGCGCTCCATACGTCTGCGGCTTTGAGCTTTGGGTCGCCCTCCTAAAAGGCACATCTCACCTTTCTGGAGAACCCTCTGGCACCGTCCTCCACCAGCGTATTGAACGCAGCACCAGCCCTGTCCGCAGTCACGAGAGCGCACACACTTGCTCCTCTTCGACCCTGGGGGTGAAAATAAATCACATTTTATATATTTATTTATTATTACAAAAATTAATAAAAAAACTTTTTACATCTGAATGTTTGAGTCATGTTGAATTTCTTTTTTCTGACCTGACCAAATCACAAAAAGTCAAATCTGGAGGTTTTAAATGGTACAACCAAATTAGTGCTGCATTCAAGTTCTCCTCAAAAGTTTGTGTTTGAGTTCACACGTGGTGATTAAATGTTCTTTTACACTCCATCAGCTGGGACTATCCTGTAGCTGTAGCCTTTATTTCTTGCTTGTATAGTCGCTTAAAGTGAATTTCTTAATTTATTAGAAATGAAGCAAAATTTATAGACGTGGCTGATTGGCGGTTTACTGGTGGATGGCGGTTAACTAGCTTATAAAAATGATAATAAAATACTCACGAAAAAACAAGTAAAATAAAATATAACTTAAAATTGGTAAATTTATGTATTTACTTTTTAAAATCTGGAAATGTCTGAAGTTTTGCTTTTGTTGTTTGGTGTGGTACTGGAACTACAAGGCTAATTTTACCGTAATTTATAGGGCTAGCAGCGTTACCACACTAAAGTGAATTCATTTTCTTTAACAGCACATCCTGGAGTGTTTTATTCCTCTTATACCTCAGGAATTTGTTACAATTTTTTGATTATTAATTGTCATCAATGATGAGTATCGAAAAGAAAATAAATAACAAAACAGTCAAAATTATTACTTATTATTTCATATTTTGCATAGAAATTACATACAGGTGGAGGACTGCTATTGGTTTTTTTTATTTGTTTACACAATTTGGGTTTCCAGGTGGTAATGAAGCCTTGGGGTTGCTTATTGAATAGACATGAATAGATAATATGTAAGTAATAGCACTGACAATGATAAAGTTTATTATACAGAGTTGTGTGTGATACATACATACATACATACATACATACATACACCTCTGCATGTGTGTGATACATACATACACCTCTGCATGATACCTAGAGTTCGAAGTTTGACACATAAGGTTGTAAAATTTCTTGGAGGTACATTTGTGTGAATTTCTTTTCATCACAAACGTCCTTCATGTACCTGAGTTTGCACCTCTTTCACTGGTGACATCAACCTGCCCTGGCTTCTTTTTATGATTGCGTCTCTTCTTCTGGCCTCGGCAATCATTTCCCTGGATTTAAACAGATGATTAAGGCAACAGATCAGCCTTCGGATAATACGACCATGAGACAGTGTGTTTATAATGTCTGAGGTGTTATCAGTGTAATCAGTGATTCTTTGTACCAACCTGATGATTAGTGCACTGAGGGTTTTGCTGTCGACGTCTGGCGTTGTTATGGACGCTCACGTTTACTGTAACCTTCTCTGACGGCAGCATTGTCTGTCCAAAGTCAAAGAACATCACTAGAACTGTATTTCACATTTAACGTGGCATTTTTTCATTTCTTGTAAAGAGCTTTATGAGGGAACAGAGAAGCACGGGTGAAATGGATGTCAAGTGGTGGAAATCAGAATCAGGAAAAAACATCAGTCATAATGAAACAGAAAATTATTAGAGATGGAGCAGGTTAGGAAAAGATATTACAGTGAAATTGAGAGATTCACAGAAAAAAAGCGTAATGTGTGATATATAAGTATATATAATATGTAAGTTATACTGAAATAAATGTGGGTAAATTATGGTAAAAATGGGTAATTTCATGTTAAATTGATTAAATAGAATTTTTTTTTGAGTGTGAACGAGTCTGATGAAGCTGATAGGAATTGTTTGTTAGTTATACAGTTTTAAATACAGACATAAACACAAAACATTATCAGAACAGATGGTTCTATATGGGAGAGATTTTACAAAAAGAAAATTAATTTAAAAATTATAATAATAAAATAGTCAAATAAAGTCAACATGATGTTACAGTAAATAGATTACTGTGTCATTTAGTCCACAAAATTAAATAATTTTTTTAAATGAAAAATTATGTATTGTTCAAATAAAGGAGAGAAATTTATGTATATATAAAATTGATATTTGAAAAATACATAATTAATTAAAAAAATTATAAAATTTCATAAAATTTCATAATATAAAATTTCAATTGTAATAATAAAAAATAGCAGGTGAACTGTTTCAAATTTTGTGGACTAAATGACACAGTAATCTATTTACTGTAACATCATGTTGACTTTATTTGACTATTTTATTATTATAATTTTTAAATTAATTTTCTTTTTGTAAAATCTCTCCCATATAGAACCATCTGTTCTGATAATGTTTTGTGTTTATGTCTGTATTTAAAACTGTATAAATAACAAACAATTCCTATCAGCTTCATCAGTGATGTCATATGTTTTGAATTCCCATATCATAAAGACGTATTTATTGCGTAATTTTTATTACACTTTTTTGTGTTCATTTAAAGCATTTCTCATTAGCTAACCTGCAGCGCTAAACAATCTGCAATTTGTTCACTTAATCAAAATCTTAAAATGAAGATCTTCATAACGCAAAGTATTACAAGTACAACAAAGCGGAGTGTTATGTCTGGATTTGGACTCAGTGTGAGGAAGATGAGGATGAGGATGAGTTCTTACCGGTTCCGAGTCCGTGATCATCTCTCTGGAGGAGCGGATCTCGTTGGAGTCCAAGCAGAGAGCAGTCGAGGTGAGGCACAGTGTCAAAACAGCAAGCTTCCACATAGTGAGAGGGATCGCACTAAACCTCCTTGAGCATAAAATAAAACCTCCCAGATGTGTAACAGCAGTCCGTGTCTCTTGTGCACCAGCCTGCACTGTGAACGCACGTCGAAACAGGACGGTTTATATAACAGGCCTGGAATTAGAGGGGTAATTAAGGCCAATTACTACCCATAAGCTGGAGATGAAAAGCTCTTTTACACGTTACACCTTCTGACAAAAGTGTGTGTCATCAAAACTATTAGAGCTCTTTGAACGGAGCCCGCGAGTTAACCGCATCAGTAGGGCCCGGATGGAGCCGCCTTCCTGCGCCGGAACAGGTGATTTACCTGCGCACTCAGCCTGAGCCGGCTCTTTCACAGCCTTTTTTAAGCCACCGGTTAATTACCGAAAGATTAGACTTTACTGATCTCCAGGGGCTGGTGGCATTGCTTTTAAAAATGTCCCGAGCAGGCCGCTGAACAGAGTTTCAAGGGAAGATGAAAAGCGTTTCCGTTCAAGGCCGAGTTTCCTGATCAAACCCGCATTAAACGTGGGATTTCCAGCCTGCGGTAGCCTCGGGAGGGCTGTAATTATCCCTCCTGTTCAAACAGGATGGCCGAGAGAGACGAGGCTTCAAAGACGGAGAGGCTTAACAGGAGCAGGAAGACACGCCGGCCGCCCATTACTGCTCTTATATCTACTCCGTCTGTATAGACCGTCATTTTGGCTTTGCACTGGTCTGTTAAAATGATGAACCCTGTTGAGGGGTTTGGTGTCTGACCTCAAAGAGCTAATTGAGCCTGTGTGTGTGTGTATGTGTGTGTGTGTGTGTGTGTGTGTGGGGAGATAAGTGGAAACTGAGCAGCAAGCAGGTGATGGATGTAGGAAGAAAGTTTTTAAAGCCTGAGGCTTAAAAAAAAAAAAACCCATCAGGCAGTGTGTGTGTGTGTGTCTGTCTGTCTGTCGTAGGCTGAATGTGATAGAAAAGATAAACCATGGCCAATGGAAAGCCTTCAGGTCATTCACCTACCCAATAAAGACCAACAGATGCTAACAATTACTCTCGCTCTGACGCAGTGTGTGTGTGTACGTGTGTGAGTGTGTGTGTGTGTGTGTGGGTGGGGGGGGTCCTAATAAGGTCTCTGTGTAAGGGCTATCTCTTAAATTGAACAGAACACACATATAGGGTTGACCTGGCACACACAAACATATACACACACACACACACACACACACACACACTCAGTGAGGGGCAATGCAACTGAAGGTAAGAGCAGTTTTCGTGTTCTTTTTACTCTCTTGCAGTCTCACTACATAACATCTGTCACATGAGGTTACGCAATAAATTATTCATAGTAAATAAATTGGTATTATTCATATAACTTATCGCTCTTTCTTTCTTTCTTTTCTATATATTTGTATTTATTTTGCATGATGTTAGAGACATCAGTTGGAGCGAAATGACAGGAAAGTTCATGCGATCATCTTTTTAAATAAAAACAATGATACATTGTAATTTTAGTTTCTATTCCGACGATTTCTTGTGCAATTTCTAATGTGATCATATTTCACGCAACAGCAATGAATCTGAACTTGTGCATTAATAATGATTGAAGATCTGTGTTCAGAGATGAAACATAGCATAAGAAATGTTTTTCAATGTTAATCTTATATATTTGGATTTTTAAAAAGTGTCTCTTCATCTCAATGCTATATTACGGCACTGTTTAGACGTACATCTTAAAACATAATAGTTCAATGTTACCTATGCTAGTCAAGTCTGCTAGCGAATATTTCTCCTGGCATTAGCATTCATTGTTCCTGCTAGTGCTTGTTAACAATGTTGTGTGTTAAAACCCATCAGGTTATTCAATACGTCATAGTTAAACGCGATAGCTACAGTAAATACAAGCTGGCTGAATGGAAAACTGTTAGTGAAATCAACAACTCTTTAGCGTATTAGCTAGGTAGCATTGCTGCGGATCATCCCTATGCTCCCAGGGTCCCCAGATTGATATGGAATACTGTATAAGGGAGCAAGACAAAGTTCCCAGGACCCCCAATTCTAGGGTCCTATGTTCCCCAGTCTATATTGACTATATATTGTCTACAGTGGTGTTAAAAGTATTCCCATTCATTACTTGGGTAGAAGTATAGATACTAGGGTTTAAAAAGACTTCTTTAGAAGTTGAAGTAGCTCAGGGGTAGCTCAGTGGTTAAGGCATTGGACTACGGTTCGGAAGATCCAAGGTTCAAACCCCACAACCACCAAGTTGCCACTGTTGGGCCCTTGAGCAAGGCCCTTAACCCTCAACTGCTCAGATGTGTAATGAGATTAAAAAAAAAAAAAAGTTAGTCGCTCTGGATAAGAGTGTCTGCAAAATGCCTAAATGTAACTCAAGCTTTTTACTCAAGTAAAAGTACTGGTTTCAAAACTACTTAAAGTATAAAAGTAAAAGTAACGTAAGGGGGAAAAAAGCATTAAGGATAAAAGCTTAGGCTGTGCCACGAGCCTGTATACTACTGTACACTAACACCTCATAAAAAAAAGAAAAATGTGTTGTTCTAACCTACCTCAATATGCTTTTTCAAATTAGACGGCGAGCTTTTGAAAGCCATTTGCTCGTGGTACTTGGGTGCACAGAGCTTGCAGCGCATTCAAAAGGAGCTGTTTTTGCATCCAAAATTTCGAAAAATTCTTCCAGGTACAGTATGGCCAGGGATGTGTAAAAGTGTTGGCTGGTCTCCCTGGCTACCAACCTCCTCGCTGGTGCTTGGTCGCTCGAATCTTGCGTCTCTATCACGGACATCTTCGTCTACTTATCACAACGTTATCAACCGAAAATGCTAATTTATTTAAACGTCCTTGCGGGAGTGTGTGCTGTGACGTCATGTGCAGGTGCGATGGATCGCGTACCAACCAACAGGGTGTCGGAATGGTATGTTTATACTTCTCATCCAACCACAATCGAATTCGCTCCATCCGGATGGCGTGATTTATCTGGATGTTTGTCTTTTGAATGACAAGCTGAAATAAAATAGGAGTAACGAGGCTATTTTTAAAATGTAAGGAGTAGAAAGTACAGATAATTGCGTGAAAATGTAAGTAGTAGAAGTAAAAAGTCGGCTGAAAAATAATTACTCCAGTGAAGTATAGATACCCCAAATTTCTACTTAAGTAAGGTAACGAAGTATTTGTACTCCGTTACTTGACACCTCTGATTGTCTATATAGAACAAAAATGAAAAACTTGAAAAAGAAGACGAATTTCATTCCAGAGACATCCGAAGCCTATGAAATGATTTAATAATACCTGAGCTATAACACGTATACAAGGGGCGTTCAAGACAAACTGGGACTTGTGATAAAATTTCTGGTCAACGAAGGCGTAAAAGCAATTGACATTTACAGAAGACTTCAATGGCAGTATGGTGATGAGACTCTTAGCTGCAGTAAAACTTTTGAATGGTGCAAATGTATTAAAGAAGCCCGTGGGTCCATGATTGACGATCCCGACAGAGGTGGCTCCGAGCCCACTGCAGTCGCTCCCATCAAGATTCAGCAAGTGCAACTTGCGTGACAAGTGGATAACATGTCATGGCCTTGAGGAAGAGACACATCTGTCTGTGGGAACTGTCCACACAATCACCACCACTTGCAAGCCATTTCCACACGTTTGGGGCATTAAGGAGTTCCTGGGAGGTCAGTGTTTCAGAGGTGAGTCAGACAGGCAGGCTTTGGCATCCTGAGGAAAGTTCCTACCTTGATGGTATCCATGCACTAGTGAAACACTGGGATAAGTGCATTAGTGTAGCAGTAAATTACAGTATATAGAGAAATAAAGGGAGATTTTACTCTCATCCATGTGTTCTGTTATTCTGCACAATCAAAAGTCCCGGTTTGACTTGAACGCCCTCGTAACACTTTATATTTTTAACCGATACAAGGATATGATGTTCCCAGGGTCATTTGTCACACTTGTTTTCACATTCTCATTTTCCCCTAACCTTGTTTTTTTTTTTTTTTTCTTCCATGTTTGATGGAAAAACTTCACTGGCTTCACACAGGGATAGATGTGCACAAGTGATATAGAGACGTATGTCTGTGTGTGTGTAGTGAGCAGGTTTCGTGATGGCCGCTTTAAATCCGATCGAGTGGATCAGGAAGAGCAGGGGCTCACGGCGCCTCGTGCTGGTGGTGGTGTGTGTGGCTCTGCTGTTGGACAACATGTTGCTGACTGTCGTCGGTGAGTCACGAGCTCCTCAGACCTTAACGCCTCATGCAATTTATCATCATCAGGTGTAAAATCAAGTAGTTAGCACTGTGGCCTTACATGTCCAGGGTCACGGTTTGATTCCTGCCTTGGGATCTGTGTGCATGGAGTTTGCATGTTCTCCCCATGCTTGGTGGGTTTCCAAAAACATGCAGATGAGGCTTATTGGCATTTCCAAATTGACCATAGTGTGTGAATGTTGACTGGAGGTTGTACCACAGTTGTAAAAATGGGAACAAATACAGTGGTCACCACTGGCCTCCAAGGTCCCTAGTTGGACTACTGAGGTTCCTACAAGGATGCAAGGAAGGATGGATTTATTCATAACCTTTATTCAAGAAACATTTGTTTGCTGCAATTCACTTCTTTGGGTATTACTCAGCAACCACTTTATTCTGGTCAGGGTCATGGTGGATCCAAGGGTCTGAGGCAGGAACATACCCTGAATCAGATACCAGTTCAATGCCAGAGTAATAACACTTTTCAATTCTTCCTTGATCATCTTCTTTCTCCTTTGCTCTCCAGTTCCCATCATCCCAACCTTCCTGTATGCCATGGAGCATCAACCGAGTCAGCTTTCCTCCTCCTCTTCTTCCACTTCCTCTCTGTCTCCTCCCACCATGGACCAGCCCACCTTCTCCTCCATCATTTCTCTGTATGACAACATGACCTACACAAACACCAACACCAATGCCGTGACCCAGGATAACCTCAGAGACTCGACTGTCGCTTCAAGCTCCAACAGGAACGCCAGCGTCTCTGACTCGCCCCACTGCAGGGATGACAGGAAGTTTCTAGAGGATGAGAACGTGAGAGTGGGCCTCATGTTTGCTTCCAAAGCTATTGTGCAGCTTCTGGTCAACCCCTTCGTGGGTCCACTGACCAACAGGTGTGTAAATATAGGGCCAGGTGTAGCTCAGTGGTTAAGGCATTGGACTACGGTTAGGAAGATCCCAGGTTCAAACGCCACAACCACCAAGTTGCCACTGTTGGGCCCTTGAGCAAGGCCCTTAACCCTCAACTGCTCAGATGTATAATGAGATAAAAATGTAAGTCGCTCTGGATAAGAGCATCTGCCAAATGCCTAAATGTAAATGTAAATATGCAGTGACTGGACTCCTGATAACTGTATGATGTATTTCATGGAAGGTGAGGAGAACTGGAGGTCTGGGGTTCTTTTGATGAAGAGGTTTGAATAGTAGAGAGGGCAGAGGAAAGTGATGGTCCAGATACGAAGTTATAGAACATGAAGAATATTATATTATTGGTCAGCCAAAACCAATCTTCAAGGTAAAGAAAGGGATCATTAGTCTGTTTGACTTGAGTTCCTGGGGTAATCTAACAGAGTTTCTGTATTTATTTCTGTTTTTTTTTTCCTCTCTGATATTACACTATGTGGAGGACTGCATCACACTTCATCCATCGGTTCCTTCAAGCACTTGTGCAATGCAGAGCCGAAAAATGTTTCTTCCTCAAGGTTCTTTCGAAAATTCAACAAATGTCCAAACAACCTGGAGAAAGAATCTCACTAGTTTAAGGTTCTTCTAGTGAGAGAAATTGAAGAACCAGAGTGAAGTTGTCTAGGATGAGAATTTATAACATGGACAGGTTTATAATAATCGATTGAGAATAAAAATAGTTTGTTTGGAATGAAAGAGATCCCTAATGGTAGATGCAAAGGTACTCTTGATAGAAAGGTACTAGAAATCCTGCGTAGAAATCAAATAAACACATATTACTAAAACCATGTATTATGGTTGCAATATTACCTTCTTTGTTAGGAAAAAACAATATACCAAAAAATACTAAAATACAAAAAAAAAAAAAATCACATTTTCAGTTCTAACAAATGCAATGATATAGAAACATGTGCAGCCACGATGAGCTGATTTGTGATCTGTGCTTCATTCTTTTTCAGGATCGGGTACCATATACCCATGTTTGCTGGGTTTGTCATCATGTTCGTCTCCACCTTAAGTACGCGTAACATACAGTAACACAGTACATGTAAATTACATACAATAACAAGCTAGTACATCATCAGTATCTAACTGTAGATCTCTTCAATAACCATAACCAAAACAATTCAAATAAACATGTCTTGCTGTATTTTTTATAATCTTTGTCATTTATATTTAATTCCAGAAATATTGTCACACTTACAAAAAAATGTGCAAATATGGCTGTATACGGGAAAATATTACACACTTCAGGTCTCATTGTGCTTTTAAAGAAAGTTGTACGGTTTAAGTCGTCCTGCCACAATTATAGTTATAGTTATAGTTATAGTTCCCATAACGCTGATTTACCAAAGTATACAAGTCAAACTGGGACTAGTGATGGAATTTCTGGTGGTTGAAGGCGGAAAAGCGATCGACATTTACAGAAGACTTCAAGCACAGTATGGTGATGAGACCGAGAATGATGCAAACGTTTTAACGTCTGGGAATGATGATCCATCCCGGCCGAGACAGCTCCAAGTCCGCTCGAATTGTTTCTGTGAACATTTAGTGCCTCAGTGAAACGCCTCATCCTTGAAAATCGACAGATAATTTCTCAACGATTTGCAGAAGAGACGCATCTGTGTGTGTGAACTGTACGCACAATCATTCACCAACACCACTTGTACGTTACAGGAACTCGGCTGGGAGTTATCGCTACATCCCTCATACAGTCCCGACCTCGATCCGAGCCATTTGCACATGTTTTGGCCGATAAAGGAGTTCCTGGGAGGCCGGCGTTTCAGATGTGAACCAGGCAGTCCGATCATGGCTCTGGTGTATTCGAGAAAACGTTCTACCTTGATTGTATCCAAGCACTGAAACCTAAATTTGCATGAACATGATCCTGCAAACATATTTCCAAATAAATGAATCTCAATTTAAATAAGTTAAGCCTGATCAATTAGTCGAGGTTTACTATCTGAGCTCTCCCGCAGAAATCGGCTCACAGTTGCCTCATGCATTACATCGTGCAGCGTTATTATGGTCGTAGAATATAAACGGAGAATAGAAACCAGAACATAAAGTTTTGCACGCTATACAGTAGCCATACAGTATGTTTCACACCTGACAGTAAACACACATTGTACAGTATATTTTATAGCCAGGATTAATTTTAGAAATAATTATATGTTCATTATCAGTACTTTGATTTATTAGAATAAATGTAGAATGGGTGTGGTTTGTGGGTGTGTGTTTTGTTTTAATGGCTTGCTTTCATCTAAAATAATAAGTTTTTTTTTTTGTGTGTGTGTGTGTGTGTGTGTGTGTGTGTGTGTGTGTGTGTGTTGTACAGTGTTTGCTTTCTCAGAGACGTATGCTTTGCTGTTTTTCGCTCGTTCCCTCCAGGGCATCGGCTCCTCCTTCTCTTCTGTTGCAGGTACAATGTGTGTGTGTGTGTGTGTGTGTGTGTGTGGTGTGTTGTATGAGGAGGGGCATGTATTTATTTCTTTATGCTGATCAAATGTCCCTATACCATACTAACTGGATCGTGTGACTATTTTTCCCCCGTGTGTACACTTTTACACTTCCATAATGATTTATTTAAACACAGTCTCCTTAAACTATATTATTTTCCCATGAAATTAGTAAATGTCGATTATTAGAATTAGATTTGAATTAGGTGTAGATGTAGGAGTAGGATTATATACCTAGAGAAATACACACTTCTCAAGATTTGACAATGTGTTTGAAGTATATCTGGAGCCAAAGTAGATACATTACTTTTTGTATTGTGTGTGTGTGTGTGTGTGTGTGTAGGACTGGGCATGTTGGCCAGCGTGTACACTGATGATAATGAGAGAGGGGTTGCCATGGGGATAGCACTAGGAGGACTCGCCATGGGTGTGCTCAGTGAGTTGGGTCACAATAATCACTAATTAACACAGAGAGGGGTTCAGCTGTTAATTGGGCTGATGTGTGAGTGTGTGTGTGTGTGTGTGTGTGTGTTGCAGTCGGAGCCCCTTTTGGCAGCGTCATGTACGAGTTTGTGGGTAAAAGCTCTCCGTTCCTCATCCTGGCTTTCCTCGCTCTGTTTGATGGAGGTGAGGATGAAATGCTCGGAGTTCTGCTCTTTCTATGATTTTATGGTTTTATTTATTTATCTATTTTTCCTCCCTTTTTTTTTTTTTTTTTTTTTAAAAGCACTCCAGCTTTGTATCCTGCAGCCCTCCAAAATATCTCCCGGGGTAAGCACGGACACCTCACATCCCTACCTCACTGGATTCATCCACCGCAGACAAAACAATTTACAGCTGCTCTAACAGAAGTGATAACAGGAAATCGAAAGTCCCAGTTTGACTCGAACGCCCCTCATACAGGGCCGTGAAAAAGTATACAAATTGTTTTTGCATGTGTGTCACACTTAAATAAATGAGATTATCAAACAAATGTTAATATTACACAAAGATAACCCGAGTAAACACAAAATGCAGTTTTTTAAACGATGATTTCATTTATTAAGGGGAAAAAAAGCTGTTCAAACCTACCTGGCCCCCCCTCTTAAACCTCATAACTTCATTCAAGCGTTTGCGATAACTGGTCTTTATAATCAATTTTTAACATCGCTGTGGAGCAATTCTGTATATAACAATGCAATTAACTGTATATACAGTATATATATATTTTGACCGATTCAGAGGTGAACCTGGTGGTGTGTTTCAAATCATTGTCCTGCTACATAAACCAAGTGCGGTTGAGTTTGAGGTCACAAACTGCTGGCCGGACATTCTCCTACAGGATTTTCTGGTAGAGTGCAGAATTCCTGAGTCCAGCAGTTATGGCGAGTCGTCCTGGTCCTGAAGCTCCATTTGTGGATCTCATGATCCGCATGAGTCCCAGAGCCTTAGAAATTACTTTTCTAGCAAGAAACTATTACTTTGTTTCTTATATGTTCTTACATTGTATTAGATCATGTTGCTTTTTGAGATCCGATAGCTTCTGTTTAAGTGATTTCTTGATTCAACGGGTCTGGCAGTAATCAGGCCTGGGTGTGTGTAAAGCTGAGTTAAATTTCACTCGCCACACCCAGGCCTGATTACTGCAGGCTTTTTCCCCACATTTGTACTGATGACGTGAACTTGTTCGCAGGATCTTTGTGCTTTGCAGTAATCAGGCCTATTTGTGGCGAGTGAAATTTAACTCAGCTTTCCAAAAAACACAGTTTATTTATGATTTGCAGGGGCAATTACTTTTTCACACAGGGCCTGACAGGTTTGAACAAGTTTTTTCTCTAGATAAATGAAATTATAATTTTAAAACTGCATTTTGTATTTACTCGGGTTATCTTTATGTAATATTAAAAATTACAAAGATGCAAAAAAAATAAAAAATCAGGAAGGGGGCAAATACTTTTTCATGGCACTGTATATATTTGGAATGAATATTTGAATTAAAATTGAAGGTATATTATAATAAATAATAAACCTAATACATACCAGTGTTGGTTGTGTTCTGTTACATCACATAACCTTATACAGTATATAAGTTTCAGTAGTAAAATGCTTTAATTGTGGAATTTTGTGTTTTAACATGGAATGTGTGTGTTTTTCTGTTTTCAGAGTGTGGAGGGTACACCACTGCTCACACTCCTAAAGGATCCGTACATTCTTGTCAGCGCAGGTGTGTGTGTGTGTTTGTGTGTGTGTTTGTGTGCGTGTGTGGGTGTGTTTTCCAGAACAATACAGTTCCCCCCCCCCCCCCCCCCCCCACAGTTGTACTGATAACGTGAGCTTGTTCGCAGGATCTTTGTGCTTTGCCAACATGGGCGTGGCCATTTTGGAGCCTACTCTTCCTATATGGATGATGCAGACCATGTGTTCACCAAAATGGCAGCTTGGTAAGAATCTCCCTTCATTATAGAGAGAAGATAAAGTAAATAATCTGTACACAAAAAGACAGAATGTTATTTGAAATGGTGTTATAATATAAATGGTGTCTATAATGTCTCATAAATACGCCGATCAGTCATAATATTAGAACCATTTACGTCAATACCATTTATGTTTTTTGGGTTCCCCTCATGCCTCTGGCCCCTCTGGCCCTTTACAAGACCTGGACAACAGGACGTTGGCAGTGGCTCCATTGGGTGCTGGGGGTTGTGGGGAAGGGTGTCTGTGGATCAGAGGACATGTTTATTTAAGATAGCAGCATCACTGTAGTCTGAACACACCTATAGGCTATTATTTTTAATAATCACACTTATTTATGTACGTTCACATAGTTGAGGAACTATCTCGTTTTGCAAAATATTGAATGTAACTAGAAACACTTAAAAAGTCCATTTCATCCTCAGAAAGTAGAGAAAATGTATTTGTAAAGAAAAGGAAAAGGAAAAAGGAAAGAATCATTTAGTCATTTAGTTCATTTTGTTCTTTTGATCAGAAATAAAATAAAATGTTACATTTTCAATAAACAGACCCCCAACATGTCTACATACAAACATTTTGGCTCTAGTTCCAGTAATGAAAATATTACAATGCAACTAAGGACATACTGTATTATAATAAACATAATGAGCAGCTCACCTCTTATATCTTCTGGTCCGAGTCATTCGTTATATTGAATCTATTGCACCGCATAGCGTCTATGGGGGTCACGTGACAAAAGAACGAACGACTAGGACTTGAAGACTCGTTGAGAACCGTTCAATTCTGTTTCCCGTGTACTGCACTTTATAGCGTCTGTGGGAGTCACATGACAAAAGAACGACTGATTTGTATCAAAAGACTTGAAGGTAACTACTCATAAGTTTCCTGTTCATAACCTACGGAGGTTTTGCGATGCGCGCCCAGTAGAACGAATCTCCGAGATTACGCGTTCTTCTGAATCACGTTAAAGACTCGTTCAAAAAGAATGAATCGTTCATGAACAACTCATCACTACAGGGTTCAGGTTCGATTCCCTGCCTCTGTGTGCATGCCGTTTGCATGTTCTCCCTGTGTTTGGTGGCACTCAGTTTCCTCCAACAGACCAAAGACATGCTTAATAGTCTAGCTGGCGTTCCAGAATTGAAACGGGTTTTACGCAAGATGCCCTTCCTGACTCAACCCTCTCATTTTCTTTTGAGAGTTGCAGCATTTTTGGTTATGACACCAGTGTCTCACTGCATCTAGTGTCAGGGGTCCGAGGATTGGGTGGAAATAATAAATGCTGCCAAAAAGAAAGCTTCTTTTGCAAATTGTTTCAGACAACACGAACATGGTGAAGGAACATGATTTAACAAGGCTTATTTGGAAAAAGCTTCAAAGCTACAGTTACATCCATCCAAATCTAAGCTCAATGTTCTGCAGAGGAAAAGTTCATGGACTTGTGCAACTTCATGAGTAGACTGGTTTACTACACAAGATTTCACAAAGGAAGGTAAGAGAGAAGCCAGCAGTCATTTGCAGGATGATCTGAAAGCAGCAGGAGAACAATATCCAATGCCCAACACTACAATCATCTCAGTTCCTACACTTCCTGTAGTGTAACCTTCTGGAGCAATATACTGTAATATATAAGTAAGATAAATACCCTATCATCTAACAAATTGTGTGTTTGATCCCAAGAGTCCCATAACTCCCACATTGAAGAATGAACATGATACGGGTCTGGTTCTTTGCTAATGGTTTTGGGGCATTGAAGGAAACACAAAGAAACAATGAAGATGACAACCCCAAACACACAGTCGGAATAACCCGAGAGCACCTTGCATGGCCGAGCCAAACTCCCAGCTGGAATCGTGATAAGAAACTATGGTGGATTTTTTCAATTCCGTGTCCACCCTGTAACCCTGGGGAATTGAAGGCAGCTGGGACAAGAGAAATGCGTCAAAAATAAACCATAAAAAACAAAACTAATTACGTCTGACTGGATGACTTGTCTTCAAGCTATAATCGCAGATAAATACCACATGTGTGTCTGATACTTCCCACCTGTAATATATACATGCTTATATTATATTTTTTTCCCGAGCAATCGCAACTTTGGTAATGTCTTTCAAAGCAACAGGCTGGAATCTCAGTCTTTACCTTTGATCTAAAAGACGGAAAGCAACAAGGCGAGGTGGCTCCAGACGTCTCCACGGGACATCAGTGCCTCAGGGTAGAACTTTAATTGCTTTTTCGATGAGGCTCAGTCGCCTGATCAAAAGCACTGATATGTCTGACAACGTATTTAGAAGACGCCGGCCGGAGTGTCTGTGTGTGTGTGTGTGTGTGTGTTTTCTTGGTCTGTTTTAATCTGTTGACGTCATGAGCTCTATCCACTGATGAGGCTGCTGATATTGCAGGGGTTGCGTTCCTACCGGCGAGTGTGTCGTACTTAATCGGGACGAATCTGTTTGGCATGCTGGCCAACAAAATGGGCAGGTAAGGTGTCTTTTAACAACATAATGTAGAAATAACATTCAGTTGTGTGAAGGTCGAATGTGTGAGGGGCGTTCAAGTCAAACCGGGACTTCTGGGACATTTTGGTGTACAGTAGAAGCGATTGACATTTACAGGGAGTTTTTCAAGCACGGCACAGTGATGAGCTGCAGTATGTCTGTGAATGAAGATCCCATGAAGAGGTGACTCGGAAACCCACTTCCCGTGAACGTTTAGTGAGCGGAACACATGATCCTTCAAATTCAACAGATCATTTGCCACCAAATTGCAGAAAAGATGCATCCGTCTGTGGGAACTGACCATTTCCACATGTTTGGGTCAATAAAGGAGTTCCTGGGAGGCCGGCATTTCAGACCTGATTCGGACAGGCAGTTCGATCATTCTACCTTGATGGTGTCCAAGCACTAGTGAAACACTGGGATAAGTGTATTAGTGTAGCAGCGGAATATAAGGAGAAATAAAGGGAACTTTTACCCTCAAAAACAATCAAAAGTCCCGGTTTGACTTGAACGCCCTTCTTACATAGCAAGAAATAGACAGATCACAGTTCATCGTTGCTCATAGTGTTCGAGACTGACCTCACTGACTTTCCTAACCCTGACCCTCACCAGGTGGCTGTGCTCCATGATCGGCATGGTGGTTGTAGGCATCAGTCTCCTTTGCGTGAGTAACCGCGGCTCCTTGCTTAATTAACATGTCTTTGGACAAAAGCCAGAACAATCTAGTGAGCAGATAATAGCTGACACTTTAGGACCGTGCAAAGCACATCACACACATTCGCCACACCTTCCTGTGTCGACTGGTTCATTACAGCAGACAGATTTATTAATGTGGTTTATGACACTGTATAACCGTGTACTTTTATTTGTTTAAAAAATGTTCAACAAGACGGCATCGAGCAAAAAATAAATAAATAAATAAATATATATATATATATATATATATATATATATCAACAAATCTCTTTCTTCCTTAGCCTCAGCACTGTCAAGTTGTCAATGTTGGAAATATAAACAGTATTTTATTAAGAAATGCATTCATGTACAAACTGTGTTCCTTTGCCAAACTTTTGAGATAAATATAAGATAAAGTTATAACTATTATCTTGTGTCACCTTTAAGCCTCGGTAGGTTTTCAAACGTTTTGGGTGAGTGAGCATAAATCTAAGAGCCCGAAGAAATAATGACTATATTGTAGTTTTTCATTCTTTCAACATATTTATTTTGCTTCCTATTTAATAAATAATAAAAAATGACAGCACTACTATTTTCACATGAATTCACAGTTTGTTACCGTAAATAAGTACACAATACAGTACACAGAATTATAAATATATAATGTATGTCATTTTAACTTAAATAATAAAACTGATATGAAACCATTTTTCATTTAAAGGCGATAATTATTCATGCATCATTTATGTATAATTACATATTATGATGTTGCATGACAGCTTAATGCAAAGCTGTTTCTCATCCCAGCTGTTGGTTCCAGCTGTTGATTTCTCCCACCAAGTGAACTGATCCCGGTTGTACCTAAATAACTGCAAGTAAATGTATAAAGAAAATTTTGTATTTGATGTAAACACACTGTCAGTATAAAAAAAACATGTCTAAGGTGACCACACGTGACCAAAGACTAAAACACTTGGACATTCATATTTTATGTTGCTTTTAACATTTGACTTTAATTGTGATCCTTCCTGTTCACTATAATAATAATAATAATAATAATAATAATATATAAACACACAATATTTAATACAATATAATACAGAAGTTAATACTACTTTTATGATTAGCTGCTGTCTTTGTCTACATGATATTAGACCAGGTCCAGCTCCTGTTCTTCTCTTCAAATCCGATTTTCCTACAGGTTCCTCTGGCTAAAGACATCTACGGCCTAATTGGGCCTAATGGAGGGATAGGATTTGCGATCGGTAAGCACTGCACTGATAACACTGACAGATCTGCAGCACTGCTACGTTTTCTCTAATCGCTGCACTCTGTGCCGTGTGTTTGTAGGAATGGTTGATTCGTCCATGATGGCTATAATGGGTTACCTGGTGGATATCAGACACGCCTCTGTGTACGGCAGTGTGTACGCCATAGCGGATGTGGCACTTTGTATGGGCTTCGCTCTAGGTAAAAATCTAGAGTTGACGTCCCCTCTAATATTAAAAGAAACACATTTGCTTGAATAAACTTTAAAGACTTTTAAGCAGCAGTTTGGAATTCACGTTATTTGCAGCACTATTGCTGAAAATGCATTTGTCACAGTTGTGATATAAAGGTATATATACATATAACATACCAAGGGGGTGGAGCTAAATTCAGGGTTGAAAATATGCACAGAAATTGAACATGTCATAAGACCTATTGCATAGAATTGTTGGTTATGACATTTTTTCCCGCTGAATATTCTTTGATTTCTATTCTATCACAGAACAACACAGTATTCAAAAAAAAAGCTAATTGTACCTTTAAAGAGTGGCATTAATCTAAATTTCTTATGTAACAGATAAAAAAAGCACACTATGATCAGAGGTGTCAAGTAACGAAGTACAAATACTTCGTTACCTTACTTAAGTAGAAAATTTGGGTATCTATACTTTACTGGAGTAATTATTTTTCAGCCGACTTTTTACTTCTACTCCTTACATTTTTTGTAAAGTAACACTCCTTACACTCCTTCACACCACTGACTATGATACAAAAATGTATATTTTTCAGAATATTCAGCCACACCAATTGAGATTTTTCCCGCTTCATTATTTTTACCACATAGGCCCATCTATAGGGGGCGCTATGGTGCAAGTGATCGGCTTCCCGTATCTCATGGTGATCAGTGGGGTGGTCAATATCCTTTATGCACCTCTGTGCTTCTTTCTTAAAAACCCTGCTGCTCGGGAGGAGAAGATGGTAACACACACACACACACACACACACACTAAAATTTAAACAGGCTTCATTACGTATATATTGATTTTTCCTGCAGGCGATTCTGAACCAGGAGTGTCCCATGCACGTGCAGAGCTACACCACGGAGCGTCATTTCAGAGAGTTCCCCCTGAGTGACGAGAGTGATGGTGATCCTGAGGAATAACACACACACACACACACACACACACACACATACACACTGTAAAGAATTAAACGCTTGCAGGCGTGCTGTTATAGGGAAGCAATCAATGGTAGGATACTGTTGCCAGTATAAAGCTGAAGATTTTCCTATAACAGCACGTCCAGCATGTTTTATTGCTCTTACGCCAGAGCAGTTTGCCAATCATTACAGTTTTGTCTGAATTAAACAACACAAGCGTTTTTTTTAACCATTTTGCTGTTCTCGATATGCAGAGGTGGGTAGAGTAGCCAAAAAATTTACTCAAGTAAGAGTAATTGTACTTCAAAATAATATTACTCAAGTAGAGGTAAAAAGTACTACTCAAGTAGTCGTCAGAAATATACTCAATATACTTCATATAAAGTACGTGTTACATCGTAATGTCTGGTATATATATATATATATATATATATATATATATATATATATAAAATTATAATATATATATATATATATATATATATATATATATATATATATATATATATAATTATAATATATATTATATATTATATTATGCGATTAATTTCAATTAATCTCTAATTAATTAGATTTTTTTTAATCGAGTCCCGGCCCTAATAATTATATAATATATATATATACACACACACACACACACACACCTATTATATTAGTATATTATATAATTATTAGGGCCGGGACTCGATTAAAAAAAATCGAATTAATTAGAGATTAATCGAAATTAATCGCATATAAATATTTGACCTGAGAACAGTGAAAAGTGCATTTTTTCATATGGATTTTTAGTATACCATTGAATAATGACTGAATACATAAGCTTAAGCAACAAAATATTGTTTATTTTTGTTCAACCAAGTCCGACAGACCAGTGCAATATTGCCATTAAGTGTAACAATAGAATATTTAGAAATATAGTAGCCTACATTTCAGAAATTCAGGTACCCTATAGGTAGGTAGACCTTCTGTAAATTGTTTTTTTAAGTAAAACACAATACTTTCAAGTACATTCAGAACATTGGAAACCCTGACTTTTAAACCCTGACGCTTCCATCCATTCGTTTTTTTATAACAAAATTTCCCATCCACAGGGCCAACCAAAGCGTCTCATCAGCTTCTTTGTGGTTTGTTTTTGTCTGAACGCTAGTTAGTGCTCCAGTATAATCGGTCCGCCGAAACTCATCCAGTGAGAAACGTTCCGCAGTGCAAAAATAAGTGCGATTAAAATACGTTAAAATTTTTTAAAGAGTTATTTTTGTGTAATTAATTAATCTAAATTAACGCGTTAAAGTCCCGGCCCTAATAATTAGATATTATATATATTATAATTATATATTATATATAATTATGTCACAGTATAATTATAATAATGTAATAACTATATATGTCAACATTCAATGAAACAGCTAAACTTACCGCAACATGTTTCCTCAGCTGATTGGTCAAACGGAGTCATGTGATTATTGTTGCTGCATCTAATTGGTGAAACAGTCATGTGGTAGATCTACCGGCGGCATGTGTAGAATAAATGGTTAGAAAAGTAACGAGTCGAGTGTAGCCGAATGTAGCGGAGTAAGAGTAGCGTTTCTTTTCCGCAAATCTATTCAAGTAAAAGTAAAAAGTATGATACAGTAAAACTACTCATAGGAGTAAATGTACCTCGTTACTACCCACCTCTGTCGATACATTATATGAGCGATAATATTAGCTTCGTTTCCTCGTCTGACTCCTCTTTTCCCACCTCTTTTCATGTTATCAAGAAATCAACAAATTGTAAACTTTCTCTGAAAACGCATCCCTAACACTGGAGACTCCTTCCATAACAGTTGCAGAAACATCTCCTTGTAAATATCGGTCACCATCACTGTATAAAGGATTAGACTTTTTTTTTTCTTTGTTGAATAACTTGAAGCGGCCATGCGTAGGTTGTTACTTTAGCAATGCTAATAAAATATTAGAACACATCCTGATCAGAACTGAGTATTCAACAGGGCTGTGGTATAACGCGAGTTGTTATGATGGATGGCCATGATTTAAATAAACACTTCTTCAAACACTTTCTTGTTTCTACAAATGTCATACACTGTGTAGATCTGGAATAGGAGATCTTCATCAAGAACATGTGTGTGTTTAAACACCTCAAATACTCAACCCTCTACAGTACATCAGAGGTGATGATCACGACCCACTCATTGGTACTGTAGAAATCTGCTACGTGTCTCATACAACGCGTCTGCCTACGCTGGTGTTTTTTTTTTTTTTTTGGCAAACATAATAATCATGTAGACAAGATTGCATGTACCGTGACCGTGGAAATCCAATATCCTGTCAGTCAAAGCACTTTGTTCCAATGTCAACAAATGCTCACGTCGTAAAAATCCGAAGGTGACGCGTCTTTTTCCAGCTGATAGGCATCGAGCACATGTTCCATCTTGTAATATGAGAGAAAAAGACAAAGGCAGTGACAGATGTGATTGCAAGATTTAATTTCCACCCTGCTTGAGTTAATAAAATCTCTGAAAGGATGAACAGAGCAGCTCTCATACAGGGGCTAAATGACAGCTTGGATGTTTCAGAATGGCTTAGAGAATTAAAACTGATTTTTTTTAAAAAACTGATATATTCACCAGAAATTTCATCACAAGTCCTGGTTTCACTTGATTGTCCCTCATATATTCATATGATTCAATGACTTAAAAACTTTTTTTTGTCGTGTCTACAAAATGAATTGTGTATGTAGATTACAGTGCCATTTGTGTTTCAGTTATGCTAAATATAAAAAATTTGTATTAAACACATAAAGAACTGTCCTTTCCAACAACGCATGTGCATGTTTCAGATAAAATCTAAAAAACATACAGTGGTGTGAAATACTATTTGCCCCCCTCCTGATTTCTTATTCTTTTGCATGTTTGTCACACAAAATGTTTCTGATCATCAAACACATTTAACTATTAGTCAAAGATAACACAAGTAAACACAAAATGCAGTTTTTAAATGAGGGCTTTTATTATTTAGGGAGAAAAAAAATCCAAACCTACATGGCCCTGTGTGAAAAAGTAATTGCCCCCTGAACCTAATAACTGGTTGGGTCACCCTTAGCAGCAATAACTGCAATCAAGCGTTTGCGATAACTTGCAACGAGTCTTTTACAGCGCTCTGGAGGAATTTTGGCCCACTCATCTTTGCAGAATTGTTGTAATTCAGCTTTATTTGAGGGTTTTCTAGCATGAACCGCCTTTTTAAGGTCATGCCACAACATCTCAATAGGATTCAGGTCAGGACTTTGACTAGGCCACTCCAAAGTCTTCATTTTGTTTTTCTTCAGCCATTCAGAGGTGGATTTGCTGGTGTGTTTTGGGTCATTGCCCTGCTGCAGCACCCAAGATCGCTTCAGCTCGAGTTGACGAACAGATGGCTGGATATTCTCCTTCAGGATTTTTTGGTAGACAGTAGAATTCATGGTTCCATCTATCACAGCAAGCCTTCCAGGTCCTGAAGCAGCAAAACAACCCCAGACCATCACACTACCACCACCATATTTTACTGTTGGTATGATGTTCTTTTTCTGAAATGCTGTGTTACTTTTACGCCAGATGTAACGGGACACGCACCTTCCAAAAAGTTCAACTTTTGTCTCGTCGGTCCACAAGGTATTTTCCCAAAAGTCTTGGCAATCATTGAGATGTTTTTTAGCAAAATTGAGACGAGGCTTACTGTTCTTTTTGCTTAAAAGTGGTTTGCGCCTTGGAAATCTGCCATGCAGGCCGTTTTTGCCCAGTCTCTTTCTTATGGTGGAGTCGTGAACACTGACCTTAATTGAGGCAAGTGAGGCCTGCAGTTCTTTAGATGTTGTCCTGGGGTCTTTTGTGGCCTCTCGGATGAGTCGTCTCTGCGCTCTTGGGGTAATTTTGGTCGGCCCGCCACTCCTGGGAAGGTTCACCACTGTTCCATGTTTTTGCCATTTGTGGATAATAGCTCTCACTGTGGTTTGTTGGAGTCCCAAAGCTTTAGAAATGGCTTTATAACCTTTACCAGACTGATAGATCTCAATTACTTTTGTTCTCATTTGTTCCTGAATTTCTTTGGATCTTGGCATGATGTCTAGCTTTTGAGGTGCTTTTGGTCTACTTCTCTGTGTCAGGTAGCTCCTATTTAAGTGATTTCTTGATTGAAACAGGTGTGGCAGTAATCAGGCCTGGGGGTGACTACAGAAATTGAACTCAGGTGTGATAAACCACAGTTAAGTTATTTTTTAACAAGGGGGGCAATCACTTTTTCACACAGGGCCATGTAGATTTGGAGTTTTTTTTCTTCCTCATTAACGTAAACCTTAATTTAAAAACTGCATTTTGTGTTTACTTGTGTTATCTTTGACTAATAGTTAAATGTGTTTGATGATCAGAAACATTTTGTGTGACAAACATGCAAAAGAATAAGAAATCAGGAAGGGGGCAAATAGTTTTTCACACCACTGTATAATGTATTTAGAAGACCTTCATTTCTATCTGTACCAGGATACCACATATAATAAATACTCAAAATTATGTTATTTTTGCAATAATGCATGAATCCATTTTGACATCTCACTCTGAAAAAACAAATCTTTTTTTCAAGACGTGTCCATTACATACTTTGGTTGCAGAATATACACTTTCCTTTCACTCAATCTGAACACATTCACACCTACAAAAAATGTTAGAATATTCCACAAGTCACATGTTTAAAAGAAGATCATGGGAAGAAGAAAGGTGCTTTGTTTCTTAAATGATACTATGAAAATGACAGACAAGATCATGTTGAAGTTACAATCATGTTACACAAATCTTCGATTTTAAGTAAATCATCATAAAAAAAATAATATTTTAAATTAAATGTCCCTTTAAATGCTATTACTGTCAACTCTTCCTCTCACTTATCCAGTGAGATAAAGTTATTAACACACTTTTGAATGCTGATATTTATGTCTTCATTCGTTTGATCTTACATACATTGCAACACTAAAACATTTGCCATCCATACAAAATCGTATTGCACATAGATATTTTTAATCAAGGTTCATTTCAAATCGCCATTCTTTATTTTATTTATAGTTTAATAATGTAAAGCTCAACAGAGACATCATACATATAGACAACAATGTAATATAATATAAAGAAATAAACAGGAAAGAGAACAAATACAGATATATTGTTCTAAGGCAACGATAATCGGGTCCAAGGACCTGCGTATTGCCACCAGGGGAAATACCAGTACCATTATGACATAATATATTAATATATAATTGTAAACTAAGGAAGTTATTAGCCACTTTTTGCCATAAGTTGAAGGCCTCTACACAGCTAAACCGATTGAGATATTGAAAACCCCTTTTTCGATTTGAGTAGAGTACATGAAATGCATAGCGAAGGTGAGAACTAAATGTGTTCTGGGTTTTGCATGTATATGTGCAAATGTGCATGAGCTATACAGCAAAATCTCATGTGATGGCCCCCGTGCCACGCCCCGGGCCTAGCCACCCAGGCGCTCTCTTAAGGTAGTTTTCTCACTGGCATAATTGCAGCAGATTCCAACCTGCGTGCTGATTTCCAAGATATTTTGAGCATGTTAAGATATGTGAAAAAAATAAACTTAGGAACAAGAGGGCCCTTTGCACACTTTAATGTCATAGTGCTCAATATACTTTATATAAAGTACGTTACATCGTAATGTCTGATATATATATAATTATTACTAAAATGTGTGTATATATATATATATATATATATTGTGGCGTGGGCGGGCCAGCGGCTGAAGACCGTCATGCTTTGCGGGGGTTTTCTCTGTCTCTACCATGAGAGAGAAGGGTGTTTGGGTTAGTGGCTTCGGCCAAGTTGGGTGCGTGTATGTGTGTGTTTTTGACCTGTATGTGCATTTATGCTTGTGCTGAGATAATAAAATACTCCCAGTCAGTACATTGGGTAGCCACCAAGCTCACTCGTCCTCCAAGATCCCTGCTAGCGTTGAAAAACGCTACAATATAGATATATATATATATATATACACCTATATATATTATATTAGTATATTATATAATTATTAGGGCCGGGACTCGATTAAAAAAAATCTAATTAATTAGAGGCTATGTAATTAATTAATCGAAATTGTGCCTTAAGAAATAACAAATAAATAAAGGACTTCAATTATTCAGTAAATACATACAAACAAAATTAAAATAAAATAAAAAAACAATCCTCCTTTTTGGCCACGATGTTATCAACATTTTCATCTAAATTTCCACAAAAAGTGTTTAATATTTAGTATTAAGATATAACACAATTACAAACAGTTCCTACTAGGCCTGCCCCTCGACTGTGATTGGGGGATGTTTTATCCCGCCAACGAAGTATCCAATCAGAGCACGCTTTGTGAGCCGTTTACGCGCAGAAGGCGGGATTTCTTGAGAAAGCCCAGTGCAGTGACGTCAATATCCTGCGACTGCGTTTGAGAGCAAAATAAAAGATGGCTGTTCGCAAAAAAATAATCAACTGTACAATAATTTAAATACAGTAAAACAAACTAACAACTAAAAATACTATAGAGATGTCTTTAGAACGCCTTCTTAGCGACCTGAGCATTGAGTCTGGAATTGAAGGTGTTATTCGTGAAGTCCGTGAGCGCTTGGAGGAGAGAGATGCGGACACGCCGGGGCTCCTGGCTCGCACAGCCGAGCTGTTCACGATCAGCCCCGTGTCCCGGCTCTTCCCCGAGCTCAGCGCGGACCTACGGAGCGCTTACACACACCTGGTGATCTCCTGCACCAGACACGCCGCTCTGCCTCGGTGTGACTCGGACAGCGGGACTTTACCGGCGTCCAGCTATGAGCAGATCCCAGGGAAAGCCCTGGCGGTAGGGGGCGCTCTCCTGGCTCTGACCGCTCAGCTCGGGGAGGCGGTGAGGACTGGGGATCCGGGGGCGAGGGCTCTGATTCGCACCGTCAGCCCCGTCCTGTGTGTCTTCTCCATCACACATCTGCAGGAGCAGCCGTGGACTGATCCGTCCTCCAGGAAGTGTGCAGCCGAGCTGATGGAGCTCACAGTCTCAGCCAGTGGGAGAGGATCACTGCAGGATCTGCTGGGTGGTGGTGGTGGTGGTGATCCAGGGATCCTGGGATCCATCCTGGACACACTGCAGCCTGACATGACAAAGTGAGCATGAGGACGCTGTAGATTTCTGCCTAATTGCTGCTGCTGCTGTAATCATAAAGACTCTCCTGTTGCTCATCACAGGGGGAAAACACAGTACTGGTGCTGATTTTATTTACATTTAGGCATTTGGCAGATGCTCTTATCCAGAGCGACTTACATTCATATCTCATTGCACATCTGAGCAGTTGAGGGTTAAGGGCCTTGCTCAAGGGCCCAACAGTGGCAACTTGGTGGTTGTGGGGTTTGAACCTGGGATCTTCCGAACCGTAGTCCAATGCCTTAACCACTGAGCATTTGTTTATTTATTTTTAAGGTTTTACATATAATACAGAAAATCTGAAGTTTATGTAACATGGACGTGACCAATTTTGCTTCTATAATAGTTGCAACTTGCCGTTTTGCAGAGATGATTTTATTTGTGCCCCAAAAATCAGCGTTTTCAGCATTTATACTGTCTCACTTCAAACAATGATCATTTAAAATACACATTATTCGTATTTCTTTATGGGTACTTAAAATTGGTCTAAGCTTCTAGAAGCTGAAGAACCTGTAACAATTGTTGCTCAAATTGGCTTTAGGTAAGCTTAAAAAGCAGAAGGAATCTGTAGTGTCTGTAACCATGTCCAATTCATGTTGGAATTTCTTAACACTTTTGTATTGTAGAATAATACACGTTTTTCCGGTTTATGTCTTTTCATGTAAAATCTAAATTCTAAGCCGAGTTTCATCTGAATGACAGTTAAGATTTGAATTTAAAAAAGTAACTGACACATAAAATGGCACGAAATTATATTTAGCAAATGTGTTTCTTTTTACCTGATAAAAATATAAATGTGTATCATATTTACAAAAATAAAAAAATAAAAACGAAAGAAGCATTAAGTATTATGAAAAATGGTGTTATATGATCCTATCTGGAATTTTTTTTTTCTTTATCACTTTTTTTCACCTAGGTTTTTTAGCACCGATTCCATGTTTTGGCTGATAACAGTTTCACAAAATAGGGAGCACAGTGGCTTAGTCGTAAGCACATGCATTTCACGCATTCAGTGTCGACAGTTCGATTCGCAGCTCCAGCCTGGGCGTGTGGCCTTTGCATGCCGTTCCCTGTGTACTTCGGTTTTCCGACATACTTGTACTCTAATTTGTGTGCAAGATTTTCAATTAAATTACATAAAATGTAATTATTTTAGCAAATAAACTTACAAATAAACATCAGCACACTTCTTACTATTTTATCTATTTACAGTATTTATCTTTAGCTTAAATCAAACCCATCGTGTCTTGACCATGCCGTTTTCATCCACTATGATGTGCCAAATAGTGATTTCTGATTATTTATTTCTGTTCAGGGAAACCTGGAAGCGAAACGAAGCGTCAAAACACGTCTTCTCCTGGCTGCTGGTGCACATCGGGCGTCCCTATTTAACCGACTACCTGGACAAGGTCTTTCCTGCGTCTCTGCTCATATCAGACGACTACCGAATAGAGAACAAAGTGCTCGGAGTGCACTGCCTTCATCACATCGTCCTTCACGTGGTCAGATAAAAGCTATTTTTTATTTATATAAAATATAAATGATATAAGGCTCACATTCATCATATTTAGAATAATCTGAATGTATGTGTATTTGATTGTCATTGTGTGCAGCCTGCTGCCGATTTGAGGCAGTTTAACCGAGCGCAGGTGCTCTATGACGCCCTCTACAATCACCTGTACACGTCTGAGGCACCGCTCATACAGGTACTGGTGTATTCTGGTGTGACACACATTATAACACACACATACATTTCTTTATATTTACCTTGTGAGTAATGGTGAACAGTAATGGTGCCCCATTGTGACTTTTATCCTTAACACTTGAAATGTCACGCAGAATGTCTGACCCTTGACCTTTACGTCATGTCTGCCATTTTTGCTTGTTTTGGCGTAAACATAATGCTTTGTTGCTTTTTGATGTTTGAATGAAAAAGACACTCGTGAGTGTTTAGCGCCTCCTAGTGTCCACAAACAGCAGTGTGTTTGCAATTTGAATGAAATAATTTCAGGCATGTTCAAAATACACTGTAGGTTAATATTAACAATTTGACATGTAGATGAAATTTAGTATTTTCCACCTATACTGTAAATCTGTGAAACTTTAATTACAGTTGATTTAATGCACTTTATGATATGAATTGGTCCTAGTACTGGACCTTGGAGTATTCCGTGTAAAAGCTTAACTTTTTTGTCTTTTTTTTTTTTTGTCTTTGTGTGTGTGGTGGTGTTGTTGCAGGTGGTTCTGCCATGTCTTATAGATTTACTCTCAGTCCTTGAGAAGCCTCTGAGCCACACAGGATTACCCCGCACTCCTAACCGCTTTGATAGCGTTCTCCGCCTCATTTTAACCCACATGGAAATGGAGCACAAGCTCGCACTTCGCCAGGTCTACGCCAGCAACCTCCTGCTGTTCGTCGAAAAGTGAGTCACAAGCCTGAGTTTTTAAACATTTTGGTGTCACAATTGTAATGTAGTGTTTTGTCTCAAGCTGGGTTTGATCTTACAGGATGGGTATAGGCATTGCTCGGCATCTGAAGAGGCTGGAGAGGGTGATTGTGGGATATCTGGAGGTTTCTGATGGTCCGGAAGAGAAAACCAGGCTCAGCATGCTGGAGGTTTTAGAGCGGACAATTCAAGTGGCCTGGCCCAGGTACTTATGAGAAAAAATATTATGCAAAACCTGTTTACAGTGTAAAAAAAATAGAACCGAACAGCAGAATTAAAATGAAAACAGAGTCCAAGCTCATCTTCACTAGAAGGACAATTTTTTGTAAATTAAATACAATAGAGTAGCTAGATGGACGTTCATGTTTTGTAACAATGCAACACCTTGTATTCGTAACTAGGAATGTAAATGTATTCTCCGGAAAACCATGGCTGTCGAGAGCAAAGTTGTACTTGTATGAGTAATCTTAGACTCTAATAAACATCTACATGAAGAATTATGGTGCAAGCGTCTTAGACACTGTAATATCTATAGTACAAATGTTGTTATACAGTATACAGCAGGTTTATCATCAACATATCTACTTAAGAATAAATTAATACATAAATAACATCACAAAAGAATATTTGCATGCCTGTAAAGAAAGCAACATATTACATGACAGGAAACAATCAAGGACTAATTTAGGCTTCTGGGTTTTGAGTAAAAATAGAAAGGAACAAGCGTGACAAAGTTACCAGAAGAACTCTGATGTTTCTCCAGCGCACTCAGTAAAACTTACCAGCTGTTTCACTTAAGCTGCACACATCTGTATCTAACACTACTGATTATTTTCAAGCAATACGTTTTTTCCCACAAAAAATTGACTGTGTTTAGTTTATCACTCCTTTATTGACGTTTATAGAGCTTTCTTTTATGCAGAAATGTTTTCAAAGACATCTTTGCTTACGGGGTGTTTTTTTTTTTTTTTTTTTTTTTGTTTTCCCAAGACATTTGCGCAGAACTGAAGGTAAAACAGGTGGTAGGTTTTACAGAGTGTGCTGGAGAATACGAGCTTATTTCTTCTGGTAACTTTGTCACACTCGCTTCTTTCTCTTTTCATGCAAAACCCAGATATCTGAATTAGGTTTTGTTTGTTTGTTTGTTTATTTGTTTCCTGTCATGTAATATGCTGCTTTGTTTAAAGGCATGCAAATATTCTTCTGTAATGTTATTTATTGCTACATTTTTAAGTTTGGAAATGTATGTGTGTGTGTAGGATGGAGTGCAGGCTGTCTGTCCTGGCAAGAAGCTTGCTCAGGTTCCTCGTGGACGTCTCCGCAGGCTCTCTGTCTCCTGAGCTCACTGAGACGCTGATGAGCCGAGCGTCACTCTGCCTGCTGCTGCTGGATCGCTGCTCGCATGGCAGGCTGACGGTACGTACCAAGGGGCGTGGCTGAGAGCTGTGAAGTCCCGCCTCCTGTTAAAGGATAGGGGCAAGAGTGTGATTCCAAAGCGAGTTTATTAATCTGGACAATTTAATGAGGAGATATCAGTGATGTGAACATGAATACTTTTACAAATATTTAGCAGATGTACAAAAATGGTGCAAAAGATTATGAGCTGTTTTGTTCATTTACTAACGGTCAGGAGAATGATTAATTGTGTTTGTATAAAAGGTATGGGAGATGTGATCAAAATCTCATTGCGATACTAAGATGCTTCAACGATACAGTCTGTTTCAGGTTTGCTAAAAAACTGCCAGTTGTGTTACAATGAAAAGAAATACTTAAAGTAATTCACTTTTGTGGTCTGAGGGTGTACCTGGTGCTGAAACAACTCGCGGAAAACCATAAACCGAAGCGTTTAGATATCGGCAAACATAATTTGGACTGATGAGGAAGGTGAAAGTTTCTTAAAGAGAATCATTAGCGGTGACGAGACACGGATTCATCACTACGAGCCTGAGAATAAACGGTAGAGTACGGGACATAAACATTCTCAATCATCGACCGAGAAGAAGCTCAAAAGTCAAAGCCATCAGCTGGAAAATTCATCAACGCCTACAGTTTTCTTGGATTCTCAAGGGCCAGAAGTATTGGAACATTATCAAGAAAAAGGTTCGACAATCCACGGTGCTTTTTACAGTGAGACTCTTATTGAAGAGACAGAGGACTGATATCCGAGAGTGTCGTGATCTCGCATGACGACGCAAGTCCGCGCACTTCTCCACACACTGTCGAATCTGGTTTTGAGGTGTTAAAGCGCCTCCCTATAGTCCTGATCTCGCTCCATCAGACTTTCACCGGTTCGGTCCCCTGAAAGCAGACGTTCGAGGATGAAGATTCACTTTTGAATGAAGGATGAAGGACTTAAGACATCCTAGAATATTTTTCAATAACGGAAAACGGAAGCTTGTTGACAGATGGACAAAGTGTATTGAAAAGCGAGGAGGTTATGTTGAAAAATTGTGTTTTCGTCTTTTGTAATTAAAGTTAATTTAAATAAATTCTACAGCCACGAGTGTGGATCATTTTGACTCACCTTAGGGTATTTTTAAAACTAAACTCTGATATGTTGAATTAAAAAGATTTGAGTTATTTATTAAAGATGACTCCTCATGATCCACCTGCAGTACCTTCACGGCCCACCAGGGGGACAGAGAGCATAAGTTTGACCAGGTCGTAACTAATGAACACAAAATTAATCATAAAGTTTTACTGTACGATGGAATTTAAAATCAATTAGGCCATTATTATATATCCAGTATGTGTGACATGCGTGTATATATGTATATATGTGAAATACATCTATAAATACATAAACCTAAAACTCTTAAAAGGCAGGAATGAAGAAGCTTGGAATAAAATCTCCTGTAAAGCATGATGTACATAAACCTGATCGAAATCTCAACAAAGTGGTGAAAAATATTTTCTTCTTAATATTTCTTCCAAAAAATGTTTTGCGTTTTTGTAATAATAAGTTTTAAAGTAAGTCTTTTGACTAAACCATCACAAAAATGATAAAACCATAAAAATGTGTGTCATGATGTCGACTGTGTCTGTGACTCTAATGATCTTCGTGCTGCCTCTTGTTCCTTTCTGCAGGTGGAGCTGAAGCAGGTGGACAGCAGCTGTGTGTGTGAGCGAGTGTTAAAGTGCATACGGGAGGTTACGCATGCAGAGTGTGTGAGCTGAGCTACATGAGCGTCACTGCAGACGATCGAGCCGACTCGTCGTAAAGATCTAAAGCCAGTCAGGGTCGTCTAATGTTTTATTTATTTTATTAATATGAAAAATAACACTGTTATTAAATACATCAGGTATGTTTTTAATAGACAGCTGAATAAATAAAACAGACTTCGAAGGTGAACTATCTTTCCCCGATGTTGAAGACTGTGGACGTACAGTAACATGGAAACGGACACAAAGGAGCTCAATCTCACGTTCCTCTCTTCATCTCTACAGAAGATGTTCCCGAATTACACAAGGCTGCATCACAGGATGAAATGTGAAAATCTTTAATCACTGATTAACTCTGTGGCTTTGTTGTTGTTGTTGTTGTTTTACTTTCCAAATGTAAATATTTAATCAGAAATGTTTTATGTTTCCAGAGCGATGTACATTTTTATCTTGTTATACATCTGAGCAGGTGAGGGTTAAGGGCTTTGCTCAAGGGCACGACAGTGGGAACCTGCTGCTCCTGGGGATTTGAACCTGCAACCTTATCACTAGTCCAACTAACCTTAGTGGCAGAGCTACCCCTTGCTCCCCTACTACACTACTACACCACTGGTGCCGTTATAATACGAGTTGGAGAAACAGCTGAAAAAGAGAGACATGAACGTATTCTGTGATTTAAGAAGGGATGTGATGAGAAAGAGGGAAATCACCTGATTTAGCATAAATGAATCTTCATGCGTACTTCCAGGTCTGTAAAACCAAATTAACTTGAGTTTCTACACTGCGTTCCAAATTATTACGCAAATGATATCTTTCTCTGATTTTCACAATTAGTCAATGCAAATGACGGTCAGTATAATTTTCAAGTTATCAATCATTAGGGTATAATTAAAATTTTATTGAACAAACCTCCTAATGATATTTATTTAAAAAAAAAATGAAAATTAACTGTTCCAAATTATTCTGCACAACAGAGTTAAAACATTTTATAGGTTGTAAAGAACTGAAACTAGGCTTTTGTTGAATTTGCAGCATTACGAGGTCATATTTACTGAAATCAAAAACTATTTCAATCAAAAACATCCTAACAGGGCTACATGTTACATCTTAACATAGGACTCCTTCTTTCATATCACCTTCACAATTCTTGCATCCATTGAACTTGTGAGTTTTTGGACAGTTTCTGCTTGAGTTTCTTTGCAGGATGTCAGAATAGCCTCCCAGAGCTGCTGTTTTGAATCAAACCGCCTCCCGCCCTCATAGATCTTTTGAGGATTCTCCAAAGGTTCTCAATGGGGTTGAGGTCAGGGGAGGATGGTGGCCACACCATGAGTTTCTCATCTTTTATTCCCATAGCAGCCAGTGACACAGAGGTATTCTTTGCAGTGAGATGGTGCATTGTCGTGCATGAAGATGATTTGCTACGGAAGCCACGGTTCTTCTTTTTGTACCATGGAAGAAAGTGGTCAGTTAATATACTTTGCCGAGGTCATTTTCACACCTTCAGAGACCCTACAGGGGACTACCAGCTCTCTCCCCATGATTCTGGCCCAAAACATGACTCCGGCACCTCCTTGTTGACGTCGCAGCCTTGTTGGGACACGGTGGCCATCCACCAACCATCCACTACTCCATCCATCTGGACCATCCAGGGTTGCACGACACTCATCAGTAAACAAGACTGTTTAAAAACTTGTCTTCATGTATGCCTGGACCCACTGCAACCGTTTCTGCTTGTGAGCATTGATTAGGGGCCGAATAGTAGGTTTATGTACAACTGCAAGCCTTTAAAGGATCCAACACCTTGAGGTTCGCGGGACTCCAGAGGCACCAGCAGCTTCAAATACCTGTTTGCTGCTTTGTAACGGCATTTCAGCAGCTGCTCTCTTAATCTGATGAATTTGTCTCGCAGAAACCTTCTTCATTCTGCCTTCATCTGCACGAACCTGTCTGTGCTCTGAATCAGCCACAAATGTCTTCACAGTACGATGATCACGCTTACGTTTTCATGAAATATCTAATGTTTTTATACCTTGTCCAAGGTATTGCACTATTTGAGGCTTTTCGGCAGCAGAGATCCTTTTTCTTTCCCATATCGCTTGAAACCTTTGGCTGCTTAATAATGTGGAACAACCTTCTTCAGTACTTTTCCTTTAATTGTCCTCATCTGGCAAACTAATTATCACACGTGTCTGAGATTCATTTCAGTGATCCAAAGAGCCCTGAGACACGACACCATCCATGAGTTTAGTTTAAAAACTAAACATTTAATGTTTATGACACTTACATCCAATTTGCATAATAATTTGGAACGCGGTGTACATCCTATTTATTTTTTGGTTTTACAGCCCTTCAAAAAAATTTTTATATCTTGTGTTTACACCAAAAAAAGCTGAAAACACTTAACTCTGTTCAGAAACACACAAGATTGTAATAGATTTATTTCCCCTCAGAAGTGTGCAATAAGGGGAAAAAAAGCCACACCCACCACACCACACTAAAGGACACAAATGCAGGTTTTGGGTAAAAATGTTTTATATGAAATATTTTAGATTAGCTCCACACTCAAGTACAAAGTCACTTTGCGTCGTTTATTAAAGTGAAGAGATTGAACTGTCCATTGTTGGAAGTGTGTGCGTGTGTGTGCAGTCCGGACTCTACGAGGCCTTGCTCTTGGCCGTCGGTTCCGTCTCTTGCTCGTACTCGATCTCCACGTACGCTCGTTTCTTCCTCGCTGGTCCTTTAAGCGGAGTCTTTCCTTTCGACTTGGCTCTGGACTGTTTCTCTTCCTCGACTTCCTCCTCCATTTCCTCATCCAACTCTTCTTCCTCATCATCGCTGGCCTTTAAGTTGTCCATATCCTGTGCGTGTGTGAATGTACGATTGCTTTAGTATCCGGTGATCAATAAAAATAATAATAAGAAGAAGAAAAAGAATTGATTTCAAACTCACCTCAAAATCACTGATGTCACTTTCCTCAAACTCGTCGTCTGCGACAAATTCTCTCTTCCCCGCCTCCTGCACACAGGTTTAGCACACCGTTAACCATTATTCGTCATCAGCGAGCGGAATGATTGACGCGCGTCCCATTTAACCTCATTAACGGAATGGAACGATTTATCGCATCATCACTTAACTCTATAACCCCTAGTGCTCACCTCATCCTCCTCTTCCTCCTCCTCTCCGTCTTCCTCCTCCTCCTCTTCCGTCTCGCTATCAGCGTCCTGTTTCTCCAGAGCTTTATCGAAGGCGTGGATGGGGAAGTTGTAGATGTCTCCGTACTGAAATCGGTGTCAAGACAATCGACATCAAAATGTTAAACTCGCTCTGGATCTCACCTCCTATACTACATGACCTGGGACTCCTGGGTAATTCTCCATTGGATTTGGTCATGTGTTCAACTGTAGAGTTACTGGTCCAGTATTATGGATGAACTGTGTTATTTTTAATGTTCCAGTTGAATTACGTTCCATGTGCTTCCTTTTTGGTCTTCCAGATACTCAACACATTGTCAACACCATGTACAGGAGGTTATTTAAGACTTTTGCAGCTAGGAAAAATGTTTTGTTGTTTAGGATTGTGGACACTGCTCTGACAACAACAACAAAAGTCTCGGCACAATATCGTTATTCACTTTATTCCTAATGAATACTTTTTATGTATTGGTGCTAATAAACTGTCTCACCCAGGTGTCCGTTATTTTTTCGAAATTCAAATCTTTCAACGGTCTTAACTGTCATTCACATGAAACTTGGCCAATTTAATTTCCACATGAAAAGACATTAACCTGAAAAAGTGTATTATTCTAAAATTCTAAATAGTTCAGATGAACTTGACATGGTTACAGACACTACAGATTTTTTTTTTTGTCTTTTTAATTAAAAAAAAAAGTATATACAGGTCATTTGCTTCTAGAAGCTTACACCAGTTTTAGCATCAATACTCAAAGAAATATGGATAATTTTAAATGATAATTGTGTGAGGCGAGCCAGTATGATGCATTTTTGGGGGGTATATAAATTAATCTCGGCAAAACGGCTGAAGTTAAGAACTTGAATTTTTTGTGAACCAAGACTGGTCACTTGTTGTTCCATGGTCACTTCAGAAGGGGATTCTTTGGTCACACACACATTTGCTGTTTTATATGTATAACATAAAAAATATTTAATCAGCACCAATACTGTACAAGACTCATTTTTGTATGAATGCTTTTAAAAAGATCCGAGACGCTTTAAATGAATTGGCTCTGTGTTGTCTATAACAATACACTCATAGGATTATTATTGTTTCTGTTTGTTTATCCATATTACCGTTGATGTGTTACGCTCCTGTGGACATGCAACAGCTGAGCTGTTCAACTGGTTTTGTTTATGAACATTTTGTTTTTATACATGTATATATTTCGCTGTGGAAGTGGTGTGCATAAGCAAGGTGCAGTAATGTGACGTGATCCTCACCGTGCCCTGTTTTAACCTCTCCAGCAGCTCCTTCTCGATGGCGTTCTCCACCTGAGCAGCGACCAGGGCTTTTTCCTTTAATTGAGAAATGTAAAGAAATGTCAGATTTTAAAACTCACATCAAGGAGATTTTGTGGTGAATTGTTAGGGAGATAATCGACTGGGCGTGGTGGCATGTAAATCTGTTTGAGATTTGAACGAAACGTGTGTCCAGTGACGTCACTTCCTCGTTACTCACCTCTCTTATTCTTTCCCTCCTCTCTACCTTCCTGCTAAGCGGAACGAGTTTCTTCCTGTGAACGGAATCAAACCGCTGTGTTACCAAAACGTAGCAATGATGCTAATGAGGTTATGTGATTATCTGGCTGAAATCGCTGGTCTGGACTCGTCACTGTACTCACTGTCTCTTCAGCGTGAGTTTGCGGATGCGGATGAGATACTGTGTGATTTTGGTGAAGCGCTGTTTGCACTTGTGGCGGATGTAGCGCGGCCAGTAGATCAGGTTCTCGTCGATCTCCTGCAGGGCTTTCTCGTAGTTCTGATTCAGCCTCACCTGCACACGAGGACAACAAACAATCACAGGTTTAACATCTGAATATAAGCTGTGTCCGAAAAGGTAAGAGCAAGTTTAAAAATCTTCTCTTTCATTATTATTATTATTATTAAACCGGGACTTGTGTCGAAATTTCTGATAAATAATGGTGTAAAAAAAAAAAGTCCCAGTTCCCAGTAATAATAATAATAATGCCTTATTGCTTTTAATGATCTGAAATAATAAGCGATTCAACACGGCCCACCTTCTCCCACATGCGTGCTGGAAAAGCCGCTCTCTCGATCACCTTCATGTAGAGGAAACACCGACCTGGGAAACACAGCGGGGTCAGAGTTACACAATCGCATCCGACATAGCATGTGTGTGTGTGTTCGTGAAAAGAGAGCTTATACAATCCATCCTACAGCGACACCGGAGTAAAATGATATTTCGGTAAAACCCAAAACCCGAGTACCTTTCTCCTCCCTGATGGTGGCGTACTGACTGTTGGCCAGAGGACACGCCTGCCGGCCGCACAGACCCGTGATGTTGTACTCATTGCGGCAGAAATTCTTCGTTTTCGTTCTGTGGAGGAAATTCACACATGCGGTAAGATTCTAGGCCTCGAAGTCAGATTTCAAGCGAGTTAAACTACAGCACTTTTATTTCCTTCCAGCTAACGCAGGTACAGCTTCACTAAACATGTGAAAACTAAACTAATCTATAATCTTTTTTTTTCATGGTCATGGCTTATTCATACTGTAGGTGCTTGTATACTGGAGACAAAACTGGGTATAGTATTGTGTGTTGTAATGTTATAGCTAATCTGTATTTAAAGGTGTTTCCATCTCTTCAAACTTTTAGACATAAAAATAAATAAATAAAAGCAATACAGCGGAGTTCTTTCGTACTGTGATACGAGTTTTCCTATTAGAAATGATGTAAATGCAGATAATCCGTTCCATCCTCCCAAAAATATTACCATTAGGAAAAAAAAAATTACATAGATTTTGAACAAATATAAATTGTACTTTAGTTTATTTGCTGTATCTTATTTTATCCTCCCCCCCCCCTCCAAGAAAGTTTTTATTAGTGTTATAAGTGTATTGTTATAAGTATTTATTAGTTAGTTTATAAGTGTTTATAGTCTGTGCTTTTGTCTGAGCTTCCCCTGAGGATGAATGAAAATGTATCTTATCTTATGTAAAGTGGCGCTTTTTTAATCAACATAGATTCACACAGGACAATACAGGCGAGTCTTACTCGCTGCGTACATTTCTACAGCCTACGCTTACACACAATGCCGTAAGTCATGCACGCGTCGAGACTGAGATTTTATCTTGTGCACTGTATTTACTTTGTACCTTAAAATTAACAAAAAAAAAGTGATGTGTGTGTCACTTGTTACAGTTAAAAATATACAAGATTAAGAAGATAAAAAATTACAGGAGTCGAGTCGTCTCCAAGGTGATGTAGAGAAGCTAACTTGGCTTTGTGAACTGTTCACGCAGTCATATGTAACTATAAAATAGTGCTGCCCGCTCTCGCGCTCCCGTACCGGTTTATTCTCCTACCGCGAGAGGGGTGTACTGGAAGGGCATAGTGACGTGGTTACGCATGCTCGGAAGAGAAACACTGAAACGAACAGGCTGAGTGACTCGCTGAACGAGACCACAGAGCGCGAGCGAGGTGTGTTCTGAAGGTGCGACACGGTTGATACGGCAAGCAACACACACACCAGGTGCAGTCATTTCTTTCCTTGTTGTTTATTGTTTTTTGACTTTGGTCGCAGTTTCTAACTCTATAAAAGAAAGCAGCAACTATGCTCCGATGTTCGCTACAAGACGTAACGTTTCTTCAGGCTAAATCGGCTAGCAAGACAGACTAACCCGAGCACTAAGTTTAGCTTGACTACGCATTTAATCAGAAGATATGAATCTTCAAAAGTATTTTAAGAGGAATCGGCGCAAGGAAGCGCGAGACGCAGCATCAGAGACTCAACCTACTAACAATTCCCACCGTCTAACCATGAGCTTGTAAGTGAAATTTAACGTTCTCAAATTCGGAACATCGGCATACAAATTTATTTAGCTCTGGAGGTCTAGACTCAGCAACGTTATGTGGCAGTAAAATGAGGTCAGCTGGCATACAAGTGATCACTATTATCTATGGAGATTTTTCCCTTTATAAATATTTGTGTGAAAGAGTGTTTCTGGGAGTATGAGGCATCATTTTCAGACTGGACACCAGACTGTGCTCACAATCAGAACTAAGCAAAGAGTAAAGAGGAAAAGAGCAGTGGTATCTTTATAAATAAAAGAAAGGTCCTGTATGTTCATCAAAACTCGCTCTTTCAATATCTTTATGTTTCATACATTAGAGGACCCGAACCCATTCTCCATTACGTGTGTCCAGACAGATTTTGTCAGAGCATCACACAAAAATGGCCGTTTTCCCAGATGTTTATCCGATCTATTTTTTTCTCTCTCATCTGTGATTCACTCCCCGATTACCGAACAGGGAGTGTATTTGGGTGCCCTGTTTTTAAAACTTAGTGTAAACAAGGCGCAAGATACTCAACCTCACAAAATGTGATTTATTTGTATTAAGTTAGACAGAGTTTTCTACTGTACATAAAGACAGATAGACATGGGCTTCAACCTGAAATAATAATATCACTGATTATATCAAAACTGATCAGCAGACTATTTTTAGCTTTAACCTTAACTTTAACTATTTCTACAAACTTTTTAACGGGCAACAACAGATACTAACACTAGTGATTGAACTAAAACCGAAAAGAATCGATCTTCACTAAGTTCACTCACACCACTATACTACATATAATATACTATAACTACACTACACATATAATACACCATATCTATCCTATATATAATATACTGCAGCTATAAATACTATAACTACACTATACATAATGTTTTTTTTGTTCGTCTTTCTGTAGCTCCCGTCAAGGGGTCACCACACGGTCTATCTGATCTGCACAACAACATGGCACTGGTTTTACTCCAGATACAC
Organism: Channallabes apus; assembly: GCA_030522415.1. Lineage (NCBI taxonomy): Eukaryota > Metazoa > Chordata > Actinopteri > Siluriformes > Clariidae > Channallabes > Channallabes apus. Next base: position 42,015,214 of record CM060111.1, read on the forward strand.
TTCCTGACACAACCCTCCTATTTTAACCATGATTAGTACCAGCACTGCATCCAGTGGCTGGGGTTTGAGCATTGTGTGGGAATCGAACCCGGGCCTTCCACATGGCAGGTGAGAAACCAATTACTGAGCCACCATATATAGTGTAGTTATCTATCTATCTATCTATACACAAACTGGAACCGCGGATTACGAGTAACGCGGTTTACGAGTGTTCCGCAAGACGAGCAAAGATTTTTAATACATTTTGACTTGAAAAACGACCATTGTCTTGGTTTCAAGCACCAAGTCTCATGTATCACGCATGCGCTTCTTGTTTTGACACCGAGCGTCACGTGATCACAACTGAGCCAGCGGTTTTTCTCACACACACACTGCCTGCGTGCACAAACACTTATCTGTCGGTATTTTTACTTTTTTTTTTTTAAAGGTAAAGTGCAGGTTAATTTGTTTTATTTTTACTTTATATATTGCGTTAATTATTTTTATGTTTTTTTTTTGGGGGGGGGGGGCTGTAGAACGAATAATTTTAATTTCCATTATTTCTTATGGGAAAATTACATTTGGTTTACGAGTGTTTTGGACTACGAGCGCGCTTCCGGAACGAATTATGCTCGTAATCCGAGGTTACACTGTAATATATATATATATATATAATATATAATACTATACAGATAATATATTATATATAATATACTATAAGTACACTGTGCATGCAATACATTAAACTATTCCATAACCTTATTATATACTATAATAGAACTGTAAATATATTATACTATATAATGTGTAGTTATAGTATGTATGTTATATATAGTTTGGCTTATATTCACACAATACATAATATACTATAGGTACACTATACATAAACTATAACTATACTAATATAGTATATATTACATGTATGTTATTTTATGTAGTATATATGTATAGAGTAGCAATGTTATACACACACACACACACACACACACACACTATATACACTATATCTAGGCCATATGCTTAAAATTATATATATTATATGTAATATACTACCACTATAGTGTAACAGGACAACATGAAGTGTTGTTTATTCCTCTTCCACCACAGCAGATAGATTTATACTGTATAAATACTTCATACTTCTATACACTTACTTGACTTTATAAGAACAGAACTGTTTGTTTCCTATCAGGTCCCAGATCACCTGGAAAGACAGAAATATGTCCAAATGTCTGTTATTATAGACAGAAATTATTCTCCACACACACACACCATGTCTTAAACACTCAAACAAGCGAAGTCTGCAGTGTATAATAATAATAATAATAATAATAATGTAATAATGAAAGTAACTCGTGTTAGCTAGCGTTAGCTTCAGCTAGCTAGCTAGCTAGCTCGCGCAGTAAAAACACGGCATGTTGAGGTACTGACGTCGTCGTGTTGCATCGCGCTGCCTCTTGGTCAGTCCTGGTTTCACCGAAAAGCTGACTTTTAAATTCACAAACTGTCTTCAGGATTACGAAAATATACACCTAATTGTACCGATACAATGATTTCGGAAAGCATTACACTAACACCACATGCGATAACCCTAGGAAGCCGCCATGGTGCTGCACGAGATCCATTTAGTATCGCGATATCTGCGGCGACTCCGAGACTTCAGGTCGAGAGTCGCGAGAAGCATGGAGCACGTGGCGGGGTACATCACGCAGGGGGCGCCAATACATTACAGGGCACGCGCACACACACACACACGCGCACACATAGTACGGACAATTTTAGAAATGGCAATTAATTCAACTGCATGTCTTTGGCCTGTAATGGCGCTTTTCCACTGCATAGTACGGCACGACACGGTTCAGTTCTACTCACTTTTGGGGGTGTAATATCTGTGTTGAGTGACCTTTATTAAAAGTAAACCACGCCCCTTGGGTGTCACCTGTTCTGAAGTGAGTTCTAGTAAAGATGCTAAGTAAACTTGCATAGACGTGTCTGTGGTCTTTCTTAGTACGCAACCTCCTATCAAAATATATTACAGTGGCGACGAGGATTAAGAGATATTTTGAGACTGTTCGTGTGGAAAAACCACTGTGTTGCACTTGTCGTAAAAGTAAAAAGAAAAAGGAACGAGGCACGAGTGGAAAGCCGCTAGCAACGTAGCTAAGATGGCGGCGATGCAATTTGGCCGTGTGGATGAGTACAAGGAAGCTAAGGAGGATTTTGAGTCGTACATAGAGCGTTTTGAGCAGTGGCTGCTGGCAAATGACATCGCGAGTGAGAAAAAGGTTACTGTGTTTCTCTCCATGATCGGGGCAGAGACATATGGATTGTTAAAGAATCTAGTCACACCTACGAAGCCAAGTGAAATGACGTACAATGAACTGAAAGCAGCATTGCTAGCGCATTACAAACCGCAACCATTAGTGATCGCGGAGCGGTTTAAGTTTCAGAAACGAAACCAAAAGGAAGGTGAATCCGTGGCGGATTACATCGTGGCTTTGAGGCAGCTATCAGTGAGCTGTGAATTTGGGCAGTATTTGAATGATGCGCTCAGAGACAGATTTGTGAGTGGACTCAATGCAGAGTCAATGCAACGCAAACTGCTCAGTCAAAAGGATCTGACGTTTAACCAGGCTTGTGAAATTGCATTATCCATGGAGCTCGCATCGAGAAACACGCTGGAAATTGCTGGTAAGACAAGGGATTTACAGTCAGTGAATGCTGTGACTGAAACAAAACTTTTTCAAAAGAGAGAAAAAGGGAAGTTTAAGGGGAGAGATGTTGCTGAAAAAGGAAAATACCAGAAACAGAGACAAGAAGAAAATTATAAATGTTACAGATGTGCTGGGAAACATTATGCTAGAGACTGCAGATTCAAAAATGAGAAATGTCATGTGTGTAACAAAATCGGACACATTGCTAGAGCATGTAGAAATAAAAGAGCAGCTGGACAGACACAGTATGTGGAAACAAATAGCTGTAATGAAGGAAAAGATGAAGAATCAGAGTTGTTTGGTGTATATACAATATGTACAACCTCAGACGGAAAGAAAGGAATTGTGGTGAATGTGAAATTGGATGGCAAAGGCATGGACATGCAGCTTGACACAGGAGCAGCTGTGTCACTGATGTCAGAACGGGCCTACAAGGAGTTTCTGTCTCACCTTCCGTTAAGTAAAACCAGCATGCAGCTCATTACCTATTCAGGTGAGAAAATTCCACTGCTGGGATCTGTTGTTGTGCCAGTGCAGTATGAGAGGCAGAATAAGACCCTGCCATTGGTCATTGTCAAAGGGGAAAGACCAGCCCTGCTGGGCCGGAACTGGTTAGAGAAAATTCACTTAGATTGGCAAAACATTTTCAATGTCGAGAAAGCAGAAGTGGCCTCTGACCCAGCAGTAAAAGCCGTGCTGAGACGACACACACAGGTTTTTTCTGACAAACCAAGCGCAATTAAAGATTTTAAAGCAACTATCCGAGTACGTCCTGAGGCAACACCGATTTTTCAGAAAGCTAGACCTGTTCCTTATGCGTTACGAGAAGTGGTGGAAAAAGAACTGGATAGGCTGGAGAAGGCAGGCATAGTATCCAAAATTGACAGAAGTGACTGGGCAGCGCCAAGTCGTGCCTAAAAATGACAAGTCCATTCGCATCTGTGGTGACTATAAAGTCACTATTAATCAGAACTTGGAGGAGGAAACGTATCCGTTACTCAACACAGAGGATCTGTTCGCTAAGCTAGCCGGCGGAACGCTGTTTAGCAAACTGGACTTGGCGCATGCTTATCAGCAATTAAGACTAGACCAGAGCTCAGAGAAGTACCTCACCATTAATACTCATCGGGGATTGTACAAGTACCATCGTCTGAGTTATGGAGTGGCCAGTGCTCCTTCTATTTTCCAGGCCATCATGGATCAAATCCTTCAAGGGCTAGATCAGGTTACCTGTTTCCTGGATGACATCCTTGTAACTGCCAGCACAAAAGAGGAGCATATCAGGAAACTGGACGAAGTGTTAACGAGGCTGGAGAGGTATGGCCTCAGAGTAAAACTTTCCAAGTGTCAGTTTATGCAAAGCAGCGTTGAGTATTTGGGGCACCGCATTGACAAAGAGGGACTTCACCCTACTGATGAAAAGGTAGCAGCAATTGTAAATGCGCCGAAACCAAATAATGTCACCGAGTTACGATCGTTTTTGGGCCTTCTAAATTATTATGGTCGCTTCTTGCAAAATCTTTCCAGTAGGCTGCAGCCTTTACATAATCTGCTTAAACAGAAGCAACCATGGAGCTGGACTGCTGTTTGTGACAGGGTTTTTGAGGGGGCGAAACAGCTGCTACTCGGTAGTACAGTGCTGGTGCATTATGATGGCAACCGACCCCTGAAATTAGCATGTGATGCCTCACCTTATGGGGTGGGGGCTGTGATCTCGCACATTATGGACAATGGAGAAGAGCGCCCAATAGCGTTCGCGTCTCGCACGTTAACTGAAACAGAGAAAAAGTATGCTCAAATAGAGCGAGAAGCTTTGTCCATCATTTATGGGGTAAGGAAGTTCCATAAATATATCTATGGAAGGAAATTTACACTAATAACTGACCACAAACCGCTACTGGCGATTCTCGGGCCAAAGGCAGCAATACCAACTTTGGCAGCTCTTCGAATGCAGCGTTGGGCATTAGTGCTAATGGCTTATAATTACGACATTGAGTATCGGAAATCAACCGACCACATGAATGCGGACGCAATGTCCAGGCTGCCAACAATGGTGAAAGACGGTACTGGGGAAGAAGGAAGTGTGTTCTACTTTTCCCAGGTGGATGATCTTCCAGTGGCAGCAAGAGACATAGCCCAAGCAACACGGAAAGATCCCACACTATGCAAAGTGTGGAACTATACAGTAAATGGCTGGCCAAACTACGTGTCGGAGGAAAATCTAAAGCCATACTTCACACGTAGGCATGAATTATCGGAGGATCAAGGTTGTGTTTTGTGGGGAATGCGTGTTATAATTCCTCCCAAATATCGATCAAGACTACTGGATGAGCTGCACCATGAGCACCCCGGAATCTGCCGGATGAAGGCCCTGGCGCGTAGTATTCTGTGGTGGCCAGGATTAGATGGCTGCATTGAAGAGAGAGTGCGCAGCTGTAGCTGCTGTCTGGCAGTTCAAAAGTTACCTGCCGGGGCTCCTCTTCATCCGTGGAGATGGCCTGAAAGGCCATGGCAGAGAATCCACATTGATTTTGCAGAAAGAGACAAGCAGTTTTTCCTAGTAGTGATTGACAGCCATTCAAAATGGTTAGAGGTCGTACCAATGGCATCAATTACCTCCTCACTTACAATTGATGCTCTCCGAGTTTTTTTTGCAGCTTATGGGATACCAGAAGAGGTGGTCTCAGATAACGGGCCGCAACTAGTGTCCGCAGAGTTCACGCAATTCCTAAAAGGAAATGGAATAAAACATACACGAGTTCCTGCCTACCACCCGGCATCTAACGGCGCGGCAGAAAGATCTGTTCAGATACTTAAACAGTCACTCCTGAAAAGTGTTTGCGATCAACAGAGCAAGCAGGTGTGTTCACTTAAGCACAAATTGGCAAATTTTTTGATAATGTATCGTAGTACACCTCATACGGTGACAGGAAAAACACCAGCAGAGCTGTTTCTAAGGCGGCAAATCCGAACACGTTTTTCACTGTTGAAGCCTGATCTAGCAAAGTCAGTTCACGAAAAACAGCAGGAACAAAAGAGACAACATGATCGAGGAAAACGAGTTCTAAGATCCTTTGTGGAGGAAGAGCCAGTACGAGTCCGGAATTTCAGAGGAGGGCAGGAAAAATGGTTGAGTGCAACGGTGATCGAGCGGAAGGGTCCTGTAAGTTATCTTGTGCAGGAGGGGCACAGAAGGCGCATGGTGCATGTGGACCACCTGTTGTCAAGGAACGCTGCCGTAGGCCCCCCCACGCAGGCTGGATCAGAGATCCCGAACTCAACGGTCACTGATGACAACATGGATCCGTCAAATGTTCCTACAGCTGGGGACTGCTCTACGCAAATCCTGGAGCCTAAGAGCCCTGACAACACAGAGAACTTAACAGTACAGGATCCAGGTGGGGCAACACCTTCTGTGGGAACTGTTCGCAGATACCCTCAGAGGATTCGAGCTGCTCCAAAAAGATTGGATTTATAAGGGATAGTATTATGGGTTTTCTTTGCTAATGGGTTGGAAAAAAAAAAAAAAGTTGTTTTTAAGTTGTTTATGCTGGCTTAAAGGTTAAAATCTAAAAGGGGAGGAGTGTAATATCTGTGTTGAGTGACCTTTATTAAAAGTAAACCACGCCCCTTGGGTGTCACCTGTTCTGAAGTGAGTTCTAGTAAAGATGCTAAGTAAACTTGCATAGACGTGTCTGTGGTCTTTCTTAGTATGCAACCTCCTATCAAAATATATTACAGGGGGGTTTTCCACTGGGAACAGTACCTGGTACCTGGTCCTTTTTTTAGTACCACCTCAGCCGAGGTTCCAAGCGCGCCGAACCGTTACCAAAACGTGACGTGTAAACTCTGCTGGTCACTGATTGGCCCTAGAAAATCGTAATTTAATGCGTCACCGAACTTGCGACACAAGACACAACAGAACCGCTATATTTAGAACAGCCAGAGAAGGATCGGACGCACCTTTTTATATTAACCAAAAATTTTGGAGGTACCCCACCTCATGCTCCCACCTCATTTGTTATTCGCAAATCTAAAAATGTTAAGGAAATTGTTTGTCTGAGTCATCGGAACCGTATACCAAGCAAAAGAGCAAGACCCCGTCAGACCAAAGTAGGAAACGTCGGAAATATGAGGAAGAATTCATAAAGTGCAGTATCAGTATTCAGTAAGTTGCCGTAGCAACCGAATACACGAGTTGTCCCATGCAGCAGTGGATGTACTGCTTCAATTTGGATCTACATATTTGTGTGAGCAGTATTTTTCCGCTGTTACATATAAAACACAAATACAGCTCACGTCATGATGTTGAAGATGATATGCGGGTAGCTGTATCCACCATCAGGCCATGAATGAAGCTTTTGTGCTGCCAAAAACAAGTACAGTCTTCCCATTGAAATAAGCCACAATTATTTAGATGTATAGTAAATGTAGTCAAAATACTGTGAACAGCTTTTGTTTATTGCTTGTTTTTGATAGTGGGGGTCGCGAGATCTTGTCGATCTTCAATTAGGGGTCGCGGGCTTGAAAGTTTGGGAACCCCTGGTATAAATGATGGTTGAGTGTAATGTTTGCTGAGCAGGCACAGTGGCATGTGTGTTTGTGTGTTACTCGCACATACAGAATCACTGCTTTAATCAACCATAATGATGTGCAGCCTTTTTATTCTCTACGGAAGAACTTGTATAGATTCCTGAACACAATAGTCTATGTCTATATCTATTTATATGTATATATATATATATGTATGGTTTAGTTCTTACCCAATGCCCAAACCCAAGTCACTGGATACTGTGCTGGTTCAAGGCTTGGATAAAATGGAAGGTTTCATCAGGAAGGGCATATGGTGAAAAACCTGTGCAAGTACGCAGATCAGATGGTCCAATGAGGCGACACCTCAACAAGAGCAGCCGAAAGACTAACAAAACCAACATATATGATAAAATAAAAATACACACATTTAACTCTGCAGTGAAAAATAAAATGTCATTAGTAGAAACGCAAGGGTAATACTACTGCTACTACCACTAATAATAATAATAATAATAATAATAATAATGGGCAACCCAGCATCCAGATATTAAGAATGCATTTTATGTATTTTAGGATTTATTAATCACAAATTTGCTTGTTAGCTTTTTGCTGAAAGCTCAAAGAAAGAGAGAGAGAGAGAGAGAGAGAGAGCAAAAAGGGCCATGTGTGAAAACCACATAGAGTTAGGGCTAATGTGCAGCATATTCTTGTTTTCACTTTCTTATAAAAATGTGGCACAATTAAGTACTAATAATTTTAATATTGGTGGTATTAAAACAATAAATTAATATTAATCTTAAAATAATAATTGCCCACTGTGGACTGTTATTTATATGGCTGAGACAAACTTTTCAAAAGCTGGAAATTCACTTGATTACTTGAGCAGGCATTTAAATTTAAGCATTTAATATCCGATCCATACACAGAGCGACTTACAAAAAGTGCTTTGAGGTTTCCGTCATTGTTTAGATACTTGCACTGGCCTATTTGTACCATCAGCCAAACACAGTTGAGAAGGGAATTTTTTTTTATAGCGTGGTGGAATTAGTCCCTGTATTGAAGTGTCTGTTTCTTCGCCTATAAGCCCATGGCACTGGTAAACTAGACCTTCAAGTCCATGTGGAGAGAGAGCTAAAATAAATAAGCGCAAAGAAAATAACTATTAACCGTGTGTTCAAGCTTGAGTAATGAAGTCACAACGTTCTTACACACCTAGCAATGTCATTACATACCCAACAAACACTAAAATTCCATTTTAATTATTACAATTACAAGATCAAAATTCAGATGGTTCTTTGCGCAAAGCGTAACAAGAAGGGCTGCGCATCTCACAATATATGTGAATAAACCATTCATCATTATTCTGAACCAGAAGGATCAACTAACACACGTCATGAAGCCAAACCTCCTCTCATACAATACAGTTTTATATGAGGGTAAGTTTAAATTCTGCTTTATTTTAGTTCATTTACTTTATAATTAAAATAAACATTCTATACTCTTACCGAAAACTTACTAAGTTTTATAAATTACCAACACTGGTATTATTTATTTATGGATAAAGTTTTAAATCGTATTTTGTGCGTGGTGCATTCTGGGAGATCAGCAACGCGTCAGTGGCGTTTTCTTCCCAGAAGTCAAAGGAAACCAGGATTGCCCAGTTCAGACTGTAAATGTCATTTTAGTTAAAAGGATTCACTTCGAAAACACTTCGTTTTTTTCGGTAATGTTCTTCTTTATGCTGTTGCTGACTGCCATGTCTGATTTTATTTATTTATTTATTTATTTATTTATTTATTACTATTTTGCAGTGAATGAAACAGCGCCTCTCCCGTATATGATGTGGTCAATGTGCGGTGAAACGCGGTATTGCATGTTTACCGTTATATCCAAAAGAAAGCCAGGCTTTACAGTTGGGTCCAATCCTCATTTTTGTGTTGTGGGAGGAAACCGGAGTACCCAGAGGAAACCCACCCTCGACCCTGAAGGTGCAAGGTGACAGTGCTAACCACTAAGGCACCACTTGCATATGTTCAGAAAATATACTATGTGCTTTCAATCATGAAATACATTTTCTTACTCTAAATTACATAAGTTCCAGAAAATATATTGTCACTATGATCATACATCAGCGTGGGACCATAAACGTTTCATCTAAAGATATTTTTTTTTCGTGAAATAAATCTGATTCACAATAACATCAATATCTTGTAAAATAGTGAAACACTAAAATCATGAAGCAATAACTGATTATAATTAATAATATGAAATAAATATCAGGCACCCCAAACTATGTCATCAGTGTTAAAAAAAACACAAAAATAGTTTTATTTTGAAATACATTTCACAATTCAAAATTGTTCCTGCGTTAAAGGTCACTAGATGTAGAGTGCTGGACAAATGTAACAGCCATGTCACATCTTACATTTACATTTACATTTAGGAATTTTGCTGACGATCTTTTCCAGAGCAACTTACAAAAGTGCTTTGAAGTTTCCGTCATTCAATACTAGGTTACACTGTGTTACTACTGTAGGTTACTAACTAAGTACCATCAGTCAAGCCCTTTATATGATAAGCGGTATAGAATGAATGAATGAAAATAAATCTCAAGGTCATCGTCAGTCTAAAACACATTTATATATAATTTTAAGTTAATTTTAAGTAAGATTGTTAAATCTTTTTATACAAAAAGCCTTTGGCTGGTGTGTAAATCATTCAACACACAAAAGTCACTCTGTCTTCCTGTTTCAAAGGGAAAATCATCTAAGTACAGAATCAAATGATATCTTAGCTTATATGATCATTTAAAGAGTGGAAATAGTTAAAACAAAAAGATTAATAGTTTTCCCTCAAAATTTGTATCATAAAATCAAACAAAAAGCACTGTATATGTTCTGTACTGAGCCAATTCAAGTCATATTTATATTGATACACTCTGCCCTCTACAGGCACAACACAATAACTGTTACCCAATTTTTCCCATGTAGCCAAATAAATAAACAAGGAAAGAAAGACTGACCTATACACCCCTGCCAGAAATGAAACCCAAATGATTTTACACTCACACAAGCACTGAAAAGACCTGTGGATACTAAAGCTTTCAGTCCTGATTTATTTCAAACACAGATATAAACAATGAAATGTTTTAACATGAATATTAACTCTGCTACAGAACAGAAGGACACAAAGAGAGAACAAGTTGAAACACATGTGAACAGATGTTGGTACTGAGCTGTGTATTTAAACCAATCTTGCACAAAGTTTTGACAGATTTCAGTGCTGAATTCAGAGAATTCCTCATGAACAAAAGCTGGGTGATGAACCATTTAATATATATATATATATATATATATATATATATATATATATATATATATATATATATACAGTGGTGTGAAAAACTATTTGCCCCCTTCCTGATTTCTTATTCTTTTGCATGTTTGTCACACTTAAATGGTTCTGCTCATCAAAAACCGTTACCTATTAGTCAAAGATAACATAATTGAACACAAAATGCAGTTTTTAAATGAAGGTTTATGTTATTAAGGGAGAAAAAAACTCCAAATCTACATGGCCCTGTGTGAAAAAGTGATTGCCCCCCTTGTTAAAAAATAACTTAACTGTGGTTTATCACACCTGAGTTCAATTTCTGTAGTTACCCCCAGGCCTGATTACTGCCACACCTGTTTCAATCAAGAAATCACTTAAATAGGAGCTACCTGACACAGAGAAGTAGACCAAAAGCACCTCAAAAGCTAGACATCATGCCAAGATCCAAAGAAATTCAGGAACAAATGAGAACAAAAGTAATTGAGATCCATCAGTCTGGTAAAGGTTATAAAGCCATTTCTAAAGCTTTGGGACTCCAGCGAACCACAGTGAGAGCCATTATCCACAAATGGCAAAAACATGGAACAGTGGTGAACCTTCCCAGGAGTGGCTGGCCGACCAAAATTACCCCAAGAGCGCAGAGACGACTCATCCGAGAGGCCACAAAAGACCCCAGGACAACATCTAAAGAACTGCAGGCCTCACTTGCCTCAATTAAGGTCAGTGTTCACGACTCCACCATAAGAAAGAGACTGGGCAAAAACGGCCTGCATGGCAGATTTCCAAGGCACAAACCACTTTTAAGCAAAAAGAACATTAAGGCTCGTCTCAATTTTGCTAAAAAACATCTCAATGATTGCCAAGACTTTTGGGAAAATACCTTGTGGACGGACGAGACAAAAGTTGAACTTTTTGGAAGGTGCGTGTCCCGTTACATCTGGCGTAAAAGTAACACAGCATTTCAGAAAAAGAACATCATACCAACAGTAAAATATGGTGGTGGTAGTGTGATGGTCTGGGTTGTTTTGCTGCTTCAGGACCTGGAAGGCTTGCTGTGATAGATGGAACCATGAATTCTTCTGTCTACCAAAAAATCCTGAAGGAGAATGTCCGGCCATCTGTTCGTCAACTCAAGCTGAAGCGATCTTGGGTGCTGCAGCAGGACAATGACCCAAAACACACCAGCAAATCCACCTCTGAATGGCTGAAGAAAAACATAATGAAGACTTTGGAGTGGCCTAGTCAAAGTCCTGACCTGAATCCTATTGAGATGTTGTGGCATGACCTTAAAAAGGCGGTTCATGCTAGAAAACCCTCAAATAAAGCTGAATTACAACAATTCTGCAAAGATGAGTGGGCCAAAATTCCTCCAGAGCGCTGTAAAAGACTTGTTGCAAGTTATCGCAAACGCTTGATTGCAGTTATTGCTGCTAACGGTGGCCCAACCAGTTATTAGGTTCAGGGGGCAATTACTTTTTCACACAGGGCCATGTAGGTTTGGATTTTTTTTTCTCCCTAAATAATAAAACCCCTCATTTAAAAACTGCATTTTGGGTTTACTTGTGTTATCTTTGACTAATAGTTAAATGTGTTTGATGATCAGAAACATTTTGTGTGATAAACATGCAAAAGAATAAGAAATCAGGAGGGGGGGCAAATAGTTTTTCACACCACTGTATATATATATATATTGTGTTTACAAATACTTTACAAATATCTCACTATTGATTATAAAATATTCACAGAACATGGATTGCTACATTCAGATTCAGGGATCATGGATGTGTTCCTCATTTTTTTGTTTGTTCCTGGCATTATAGTTAAAAAAAAAAAATCACAAAAAATTGTCAATTTGTTTTTAATAGCTGCAAGTTGTATGTATGGGTGATGTAATGTTGATTCTCCCAAATCTGCAAAAAAAAACAACAACAACTAAATATTGTCAAATTCATCTAATATTCCTGCTTATGCATCAAATATAATAATATTATTCCGCACATTTCAAGTTTTCTAATTCTAACTAATCGTTCCTCTTTGTAGAAACTAGTGCTTAGAAATTCCTTGAAATTACATACTATAAATAACCCCATTAACCTTATTATTTAGTGTATTGTAATCATAAATCAGGAAATATTTGCTAAACATGACTATGTTGAGGTTTATTCTGAATCCTTTTACTTGTTTTTATTACTTTAGCTAGATAAAGTCTTTTATTCGTAATCTACAGTATGAGCATATCTGAGAAATGTTGATATTCCTGACAATTTTGACTCCTTTGATGTCTGCTGTCACGTTGCCTTAAGATTATCTAGTTAGCTAACGGAATCTGCTAGCTAGCCTCTGTAACTAGCCACAGTAGTTTATTTTCAGGATCTCGTTTTCAAGTTGCCTAGAAACAACCGTGCCTACGTAAAAGGGTTCTGTGTAAAAAAAAATAGTTTGTGCATTTATTATGTTTTCAGGAACAGTCTATAAACACAATACACTCTTTAAATATTGAAATCATCACTAATATCTTCCAGTTCAGGGGTTTCTCAGTACAACTTGATTTGGTTAGCTGTCAATGCTAAATGTAATTAAAGTGTAATTTCGGTCTTACAAAGACTTTTCTTTCGAATTAACCAGCACATCTGAGGTAAATGTTGATATTTCCAACGGGTTTGTCTTCTTTCCGCTATAAAAGACGCCCTACCTATGTGTTTAGCGGCTAATATTAGCATAAATTATTAGCTACTGTAGTTGTAAGTTAATGCTCAGGGACCAGATTTGATATATAATGTGTTTGTATTCTTGTAAAATATCTTCTTCTCTGCCTTGTAAGAAAGCAAGCAATAAAAGTGATTATCTGTCCAAAATTAAAGAAGCAGTATGCGATTGGTTTATCCTGTTTACACCTAAATAAAGTTGTTGGTACACAGACTATGGGAAATACGGCCACTTACATGTAAGCTTAATGTAGCTAATAAGTTAGGATAACAATTTAGCAATTTTGTGTTCAGTGGCCATATTTCACGCACTGTATATACAGTCAGGTCCATGGATTTTTTTGGGGGGGGCCTTAGTCCTCTATTAACCACCACATAGAATGTAAAATGAAATGATCTAAAATGTGAGTGAAGTCAAGACTTTAATTCAAGGGGTTTGACGAAAGGAAACCATTAACCACTGAAGAATTACAGCCATTTCCATAAACACACACACATATTGGCGGGATCAAAAATAATGGAACGATTTCATTGTGGTGGTGTACAGAGACCAAATGACCAACAAAAAAAAAAACCCTCTTGTAATTTGTTTTAAAATGTTTGGGCCTGACTGCATCATGTGTTCACCTCCCCTATAAAATAAATATTTTTTACACTTGCACATCTGTAAAATCTACAACAATTTTAAAGAGGCAGTATGCAATTTATAGTGTCTTTTTCCATCTTCAAAAACATTTGCAGTGTGCCATCTTTTTCTTTTGCAACCATATAAAACTGATGGATAGCCTTTTAGGAGGAAACAGGGAAAGCTTTGGTGTAACTCAGTTTGGAGCTCATTTCTGGCCCAGAAAATTGTAAACCAAAGCCAGAAAAACGGGGGAAAAAAACAGTTAAATCCATTGTATGGCAATTTTTTTTGGAATCATATTTTTACAAGTCTATAAACACTTTTAAACATTATTTTAAAAAAAACATGAATCCGTGCTGGTGTTTCAGAATGACAGTTTGTGCGAATGTAGGTGAAGACAGTGATGAAATATACACACACACGCACGCAGCAAACGCACACAGAGTCACCCCCGCACATGCAGCATTGTGCAGAACTGTCTGGGTCTCTTCAGTGGCAGTGTTCAGTTACACGGCAGTGTTCGGCGCATCGCTGGAATGTGCGTGGATCATCTCAGCTTCTTCTTCTTCGGCCATATTTCTCCTCAGAGTTCTAGTTTGTCTGGGACAAGGGCCGTGTCAACCAGAGTGGGTTTAGAGAGATTTCAGATTCGAGTGTGAAATTTAAAGCGTCTCTTCGCACTCGAGCCATTTCCATGTCCTTTAGACGAGCTCGTCCAGCAGCGTGCCTATGCTGTGGTGCGGCTCCGGTCCTCCACCCAGGGCCTTGTTACACATGGGGCACACGCACCGCACCTCCAACCACTTCACCACACACCTGCAAAAAACAAGTACTTTAGTGTTAATTATTGGCACCCGTATCACCTCCACTATAAATCTTTTGAATATCTTTGAATCTTTTAACTTCAAAACACTGAACATCAGAGCAAAGTAACCATTTGTTTCTTGATTTGCATGTGAAGTTTGATTTTGCATTTGCGAAGTCAAGATCAATCTATGTCAATAGCTTAACCTCCTGGCAGGAGCAAGCATCCTAATTGTAAATACATTGCTTTTGTCTGTGATAAAGGCCAGATGTTTACCAAAAGTTTTCCTCACCTCCTGTGGAAGGCATGCTGGCACGGCAGGACTCCTAGTTCATCCTTCACCTTGAAATCCTCCAGGCACACGGCACACGTCTGCTGTGGAAGTGACACGACACAGAGTTGGAAATAAACAGCTGTACACGCAAACAGGAGTACAGATACACACATAGACAAAGCATAAAGACAAGACATCCAGGGCAGTACAACCATCCCGAGACAAGAGGACAGAAATAGAGCTAAAGTGATGCGTGGAGAGAAGAGAGAGGAAACATGAAACAGGCGGGGACCAAAAGTAATGCACACAGAGACATACGAATACAAGTGAAAACCAAAGTGTGCTTGTGTGAGAACACAGAATGATAATACTAGCTGTGTGTCTTTACCCCATGGAGATTCAGCTTCTTCGGGTCTCCTTTCAGGATAACCTGTAAATGAGTACAAACCATAAAACTAAATAAAACACACACATGAATTACAATCACTTATTGGTGTCCTGATGTTTATATACCATTTAAATGTTCTGTTTCCAGAAAAAAAAGCTAAATATTTATACATTACCAATACAAATTTTAAGAAGTTAGGAATACCAAGATTATACCAATATACGCAATATATTTAAGTTGGGATTAAGTTATTTAAGTGTTTTTGTGATTGACAGGGGAGATTCAGTATGCCCCGCCCACCCAGAGAGCTTTTTTTTTATCTTTTGGACTCCAGATCACAGATCCAACATCTGGATTTGATCCCAATAAGTAACTATTTAACGTCACACACTGCTGGGGACATGACAGAGATGTCACAGGTGTGTGTGTGTGTGTGTGTGTGTGTGTGTTTCTGAACATTAAAAAACATGATCACTGATTTATCTGTTTACTTTCCCCAATAAAAATGGACAATAATGATAGAATGCAATCTACAAATGGCGTTCAAGTCAAATCAGGACTTTTGATTCTGCAGAATAACAGGACACAGCTACGAGAGTTTAAAACTCCTTTTATTTCTCTATGTAATCCCCTGCAACACACATAGAGTAATGCACTTATCCCAGTGTTTCACCAGTGCTAGGATACCATCAAGGTAGAAAGATATGATAATCTGAAACGCCGGCCTCCCAGGAACTCCTTTAATGGCCCAAACTTGTGGAAATGGTTTGGAGTGAGGTGAGGCAATAACTCCCAGCTGAGTACAAGTGGTGTTGGTGAATTATTGTGAGTACAGTTCCCACAGACGGATGCGTCTCTTCCGCAAGTTGGCGACAAGTTATCCGTCGATTTTCAAGGATCAGATGTTCCACTCACGGTAATGACTGCAGTAGGTTCTGAGCCCCCTCGGGATGTCGGGATCATCATTCACACACCTACAGCTTTTTAAAAAACTTTTGCAACGCTCGAATATTTTACTTTTACGCCTTCATTCACAAGAAATTTCATCACAAGTCCGGGTTTGACTTGAACGTCCTACATATTAGATGATATTTGTACATTTGTCTCTCAGGCTGCTGTCTTACCTCTTTATATCCAAACCTCTCGCTTTGTGCCTGGTGTCTCAGCTTACTATTAAAGCCAAAAAAAAAAAAAAGACAGACATTAATTATTGAATAAACAATTGTTAAAGTGTATCTGACTTATTTTTCTAATAATACAGTAGACCTTCAGTATGTTGAAAGAAAAGAGACGCTGAAACCAGGCAGTATTGTGCTGTTATATAATGCACATGTGTGTGTGTGTGTGCGCGCGCGTGTGTGTGTGTGTGTGTGTGTGTGTGTGTTGGTCCAGTAAATAATAGCAGATTAAAATAGCTTCACATTTGCCCTGAATGTGTCCTCACTCTGGTGGAAATGATCTCCTGTCTAGTGTCATGACTATGGCAACTTCCTGTCCCCTACTGCCTCACTTCCTGCCGCTGCTGGCTTTCACATCATTGTCTTCTCAGCTCAGAATTTGAAAATGTGTGTGGGTGTGTAGTATATGTGTAGGTTACCTTATAAAGTAGCAACAGAATATGAGGCTGAGGACGAAGACGAAGATGCCTGTCCCAAAGATCACCATGTAGATGTTGAGAGGCAAGTCCTGAAACATGACAGGTGGCATGGCGAACGTCTTGCCGGCGAAGATTGAACCCAAACTGCTACACGTGGAGAAAGAAGGGTATAGATCAATCCCAAACCGCAGAAGCACCCTACGAATGGAGCAGGTAAGATTTAGATCAACCACAGAAGCACACGACTCTCTGAGAAGTAAACATTTAGATACATCACAACTTGTAGACGCACCCTAAACAGGGCGAGGAAAAGGATCTGGATGAATCTCAAACTGCAGACACACCCTAAC
This sequence comes from Channallabes apus, assembly GCA_030522415.1. NCBI lineage: Eukaryota > Metazoa > Chordata > Actinopteri > Siluriformes > Clariidae > Channallabes > Channallabes apus. Next base: position 42,032,520 of record CM060111.1, read on the forward strand.
CAGAGAAAAGTTACGATTTTGCTCAATCCTAAAATGCAGGTGCGTCCTACAAAACCAGTAAGAACGATTGGATCAATCCCAAACCACAGAAACACCTGACAAAGACAGAAGCGCCCTATATAGTGAATAGTCAAGGTGTGGCTCAATCCCAAACCAAAGAAAGTCCCTTCAGGAGTAGTATGAAAGATTAGGAGCAATCACAAACTGCAGAAGCACCCTAAACAGGGAGGAGAAAAGATTTAGGGCCAGGTGTAGCTCAGTGGTTAAGGCATTGGACTACGGTTCGGAAGATCCCAGGTTCAAACCCCAGAACCACCAAGTTGCCACTGTTGGGCCCTTGAGCAAGGCCCTTAACCCTCAACTGCTCAGATGTGTAATGAGATAAAAATGTAAGTCGCTCTGGATAAGAGCGTCTGACAAATGCCGTAATGTAAATTTAGATCAATCCCAAATTACATATTTGGGATTTTTCCAACACATGGAATAGGATAGGTTTACATCAGCCCACTGGCAAAAATCCACCTACAAAGAGACCAGGAAAGGATTGGATCAATCCCAAAGCACTCACAAAATGCGGAAGAGCCCTAAACAGTGATTGAGGAAGATTGAGATCAATCCCAAAATTTTGATGCACCCTAAAAAGGAAATCTAAAAGATTTGGGTTAAATCCCAAATCGCAAAAGGGCCCTACAAAAGGGAATAAGAATCCCAAACTGCATAAGTACTCTACACATGGAGCAGGAATGATGTGGATCAATCCCAAACCTCAAAAGCACCCTATCCAGGGAGTAGGAAAGGTTTAGGTCAATCCCAATCTGTTTGAGAACCCTAAATAGTGAGCAGTATATAATAGTATGATTAGGATCTCCAGAAGAACCTCAACACAGGAAAGATTTCTTACATTTTATTCGTTTGTAGTTACTGTTAACATTGCGTAATATCTGAAACAACAAGTTCGTTCATGTTCTCACAAGCTGCAGCTTTGCCTCGGACGTTTCCAAAGACACTGACACCAGAGACCTCGGCCATAATGGAAACAGAAGCGTTCATCATATCAGCGCTTGCCGTGACACACACAAGAGTTGTTCAGGATGCACGGGACACTGGGAACGCTCATAGATTTTTCACAGACGCCAAAACTGGGATAAACAAGGAGCTGAGAGAGTCATGAGAATTTTATAAGCCTGGTTTTAGTTTCCAAAAACACATTGTAAAACATGTCATTATTTAACCGGTAGAGAGAGAGAGAGAGAGAGAGAGAGAGAGAGAGAGAGAGCTCGATGCGATGCCCGCTTCACCAGCAAACCATTAAACCATGACCTTTGTGTTGCGATGCTTTTAGGAAACTCCGCTCTTATCTCATAAAACCATACAAAAGTCGATAAGACAGAAATCCTCCAGCTGGTCTCAACAGTCATTCGGACAGTGATTTGGGATTGCTACTAAATGACAGGAAATTGCAACATTGTCTCTGACGGTGTGTATGAAGAGCAGGCCAGACTTCCTTTCAGTGCTCGTGTTATGCAAGAACAAAACAAAGAAAGAGAAAAAGAGAGAGAGAGAGAAAACAACAACCCTCCACATGTATCCTCCCGCTCAGATTCTGGTGAGAAGCCTTACAAACCCTCATACACACCTCAGAAGTGGATCTGGCTATATGTCTGTCTGTCTGTCTGTCTGTCCAGCAAAACCGGCTAGACAGAATTTAATGAACTTTGGCAGATATTTGTAGTGGTCGAATTGTTAAAAAAAAAAAAAAAAAAACCAAGGGCGATGGTGTGGTCAAGTATTAATTAATTAATTAATTTGCTTTTAATTTTAAGAACAATTTTATTAACAAACTATAAGCTCAATTAGCTTTTAATCAACTTGGAGCCATCGAAACATGCGTTTATAAACGCTATTGTACAATCTGTCATTTGATCCTTTCCATGGCTTTTTATCTGGGGAGGATTATAAGAGTAGAATAAACATCTGCATAAACATTATTAATTAAATAATTTAATAGTACTGTAGTTTTGTACGATTACGCACCAGTCTCTCTCTTAATTATCTAATTACTATTATGGCACTGAAAAATCTTTTTCTTTCAATTGAGAATTAAATGACAGACAAATTGGGTAAAGAACTCGTCTTTTATAATCATTAAAGCTGTCATTCATTTCGAAAACTCTTGCGTTTAAACTTAATCCTAATGTGAGGATTTGTGCGTATCTATCATACTTTCAGTTCTCTGCTTTTTGAAATAAGTCAAAAGCTGTGCGTGAACTTGTTCTCAAAGTGTGAAAAATGACGCAAACTTGTGTGAGCTTGTGAGCAGCTCGTTACAATATTGAGTTCTGACATTCGCTAACATCTCCGTTTGTCTATGTGATCTTTATTTTCTTCTTTACCGAAGGACGTTACAGATGAGAAGTATAAACATACCATTCCGACACCCTGTTGGTTGGTACGCGATCCATCGCACCTGCACATGACGTTATGTCACACACTCCAGCAAGGACGTTTGAATAAATTAGCATTTTCGGTTGATAAGGTTGTGATAAGTAGATGAAGCTGTCCGTGATAGAGACTCAAGATTCGTGCGAAATGTCACAACCAAGCACCAGCGAGGAAAGTAACAGCACCAGGAAGGTAACAGGAATTATATATTTTTTGGAGGGATTAATCACTTGGATTAATCCTTCATTCTGACAGCACTAATGTTTATTGTAGACAACCATACAGGGGTAATTGTTACTAAGCCTGCCCTGGGTACATTAATACACTAATTTTCTTGTATGTTGCCCTCACAGATTCCTGCAGCTAAGCTTGGATGTACATTTACATTCCAATAAAGGTTACTGATGACACGCCTCTGAAGTTGGACTTTTTAAAATACTTTAAAAAGTACTAAAAATACTTTAATATTTTAAAATATTAAAATACTTCTAGGCAACTAGTTATCATATCTTCTTCTCCATAAAACAAGTTAATGCTCAGTAGTACACATATATGGTTCTTTAATGTATTTGCATTGTACTAAAATGCATTCTTTTTCAATTGCCATATACAGTATCCCAAATCACTATGTATGTATAGTGTATGTACTATGTTGTATTTCACTATATAAAAATACAACAAAAAAACAACAACAGATTTTTCATTTTTTTATGAGGTGTTAGTGTACAGTAGTATACAGGCCTGTGGCACAGCCTAAGCTTTTATCCTTAATGCTTTTTTCCCCTTACGTTACTTTTACTTTTATACTTTAAGTAGTTTTGAAACCAGTACTTTTACACTTTTACTTGAGTACTTCAACTTCTAAAGAAGTCTTTTTAAACCCTAATATCTATACTTCTACCCAAGTAATGAATGTGAATACTTTTGACACCACTGACCATAAGTGAAATCAAAATGAAGTTATGAGCAGTTTTGTGTCAGATTATAAACTGGAGAAAAACTGTGGGCGTAAATCAACGGCTAGGCGGAATTTACTGAAACTTCTGCAGTACTCAGATCTCCGCCTGAAGTTTAATCTGCACCATCAGTGAAATCTAAATGTGGAGTAAAAGTGATGTTATGAACAGTTATGTGTGGGATTTAATAATCTACTTTAAAATAATCCACTAATGCGCTTAATGTAAACAAACACCTGCAGCAATAGATATTAATTATTAAAGATAAAGTGAATATTTTGACTGGGATTAGTTCATATTTTCACTTTGGCTGAAATAACAGCGCTGAAGTGGTACAAGTGAATTTTAACACGCTGGAGTCGTTTTAAAGACAAAACTTCATCTTTATCTGATCGACTTTTTCCGATTTCTCATCTGTGATTCTCTCTCCGATTACCGAACAGGGAGAAAGAAGGACAACTTAGTGTAAACAAGGCGTCAGATACTCAACCTTACAGAATGTCATTTCTTTGTATTAATAAGTTAGACAGAGAGTTCTGCTGTACAGAAACACACAGACATGGATGTGGACTTCAACCTCAAATAATAATAACAATAATAATATCACTGATTACATTAAAGCTGATCAGATTATTTTCGGTCTACAGACGCTTTAACCGTCAACGACGCTAGTTTATAATAAAAGCTTACAATGATAAAAGGCTGGAGTGTTGTCCTCAGTAATAACCCCGTCCCTGGAAATTCTACACATCAGGTAAAAGAAATAGTTTGTTCACATTTCCAAACACAACTCACACTAACAACACGTCTAGTCAATACTACCAAGACATGTTTCCTGTATCTGCCGTGTATTCATCCACGATGAAGTGTTTCTGCTGAGAGGAAATTCAATAAACATCCATTTTCTCCCCATTTTATTTTTGCTCCGTCTTATTCGGCTGCAGGATCTCGAGTAGCACTTTAGCGCTCCGTAATGACTCAAATACTCTTCATTTCGGTTATTCTCTTAAAAACTGGGCTTTTCTGTTGAACGAGGTTCTTTTGAACTCCTCGTTTAAAAAAAAAAAAAAAGATCATTATCAGAGCATAAACGACATCGGGTTTACACATAAACTCAGGAATCGTTACAGTTTTTAACACGAAAACAACCAAAACACGACCAAGGTTTAATATGAAAGTTAAAGCAACCTGATCGAGTTGAGCAGAATGTACAGATGAGAAGGTGACAGAGCTGGACTGAATGAAAGACTATGGCCGTGGCATCAGGGAAAAAACGTGTTAGAACTCCATAGATGTGATAACCTGGTCATTCAGTACATTCAGGTCGTCAGCTGACTTCATTTTATTGCCCCATAACGTTGCTGAGTCTCGACCTGAGCGACTGAAGCAACCCCAGATCATAACACTGTCTCCAGACGCTTGTACAGTGGACACTATGCATGATGGGAGCATCGTGTCATGTCCTTCCCTTCTTACCCTAACCATCACTCTGGAATAGGGTCAATCTGGACTCATCAGGTGAGTCACATGACCTTTTTCCACATCACTCCAAAGTCCAATCTTGTGTCTTTATTTATAGGTTTTCATCACATTGTGTATGTGTATGGAAATGCTCTTACTTTCACTATTAAACATAGATTTTTAAAAAATGCACTGCAACTTCATCATGCGTTTAAGTGATCTTCATTCATTTCCTCATCACATTCCGGCCACATTGAGTTCCAAGTAATGTCCAATTCTAGCAATGTCAAACCTCCTTAGTTGTTTTTTTTTTTTTTTTTTTGCATGATACCTGCCAATAATTAGATTTTTTTTCCTGAAGTAGTCTGCAATAATTTACACTGTAAGGCTGTAATGATCTCGATCAGGAAGTTTCTCATGGTGACTGCAGCGCTGCTTCTCTCATGTTGTGAGCCAGCGATCGCTGTGCCCGTCGTGATCATTGACCTATATCACCAAGGGCACCGACGTGTTGCCAAGACAACACGAGGGGGGGGGGAAAGCCCTCGTTTTCTAACAACAGCTCTCACATCTGAACATGTGATGGTGCTCTGCAATTTAAAAAAAAGCAATTAGGTGCATCCCGGTCGATGATTACAGTCTCTCTGCTCTATAACAGCTTCCTAACATTCGGATCGAGAATACGGCTGACGACTCCGACATACGAAATATAAACCCAGGAAAGACAAAAGTCTGTTTCCTATTCAAGTCAAATCTGTTACAGACGTCCTTTTAGTCGGGGTTGGCGCTGCGCACGTCATAACGGAGATACTTGGAAAGTACTGATGATATAATGAGCTAATGAGTCAGTGTGTTGCTATGCTGCTCCTTGGTTCACTTAGTTATACAAAAACAGGGCTGAGAATGAAAACCATGCTTTTGTGCTTCAAGCGAGAGAGAGACATGAAATATTTAAAGCTCAGGAAATGGAGAGTGTCTTCTTAGTACTTTCGATAAATATACTGTAGAATGAACAACGTATGAAATATAAAAGACACGTCGTGCAGACTTTGATATCATTTGCTCTTATGAACTCGACTGTAACAATCTGATATCGGGGAAATAAAAAGTGAATTTTCTTAAATTATCGTTCTTAATGTCGGAACAAAAACTAGAAAGAAATTTAAACAAAATTGCAAAAACAGCAACAGTAACGACTCCTACAAGAACAAGAATATGAGATGTTAAGGGCACTGAGAAATTTAACTATATGCAATCACTCCGCATCAACTTTCGGTTGCCAGCGTGGAAGAAAGTCAGTACAGGCGGCAGTACTGAGGAGAGAGCAGCTGCCTGTCAAAACCCACAATAAACAAACAAATCATAATCTGTTGATGATAAAATGTATTTGCACTGTTATATAAAAGACAAAACCGCCATCGTGCCTACAGCAGCATCGCAGCCATGCTGATATTCAGCACAACAGCACTCCCTCTAGTATGATCTTGCTTCATTATCTCTGTGTAAATATATAGTGCTGTTGCACCATCTGCACTGTATAAAATGATCTGGATAATTTATGAAATCAAATCAAATGGGTTTTTATTGCAATTCTTCCGTATATACTGTACCGTAGCTTGTATATAATGGAACAAAATTAAATTTCTTCAGGACGATGTTGCAACACATAGAGTGAGAGGCAATAAAAAGTGCAAAAACAGAAGAACGTGAGTTGCGTGTGAGGCGATAAAGACACATAGCACAGGGAATACTCAGAACTCAGAGCTGTGTAAAATACAAATAAACCCTGGGCTGTAAACTGTAAACTGGTACAAATATGAAAGAAAGGATATACAGTATATCATGAGTACAGTATGTCTAATGCGTGGACCCTCTCAAGGTCAATGATTATCACCTTGTAATTTATTAGCTTTTTATTATGAATTTTTTACATTTTGATGTCTATTTCCTTATATTTGTGCCTGTTAGAAATAAAAATTTTTTTTTTACTTAAAACACTGGCTTGCAATTTTGACAACGATTCCTATTTAAACAATGATCCCCCTTCTGAGTGAAGGAGCATGAACTAGAAATTTTTTTTTTTTAAAGTATTACAAAGCACTGACACTGGAGACTCCTTTAATAGACATTATCTAACCATTTCCTTACACAAAACCATTATTGAAATTTTATATTATGGACATCGGTTTATGTCGAGCCTCCACCATACAAGTGCAATTTTACTATAAAAATCTTTCAGGATGAGTTCATTAACCTAAACCTTCTGTTATACTCACTCATCGTCGTCTATACTGCTTTACCCTGGTCACGGAGGGGCCAGGAGCCTATCCTAGGCGTGGTATTTAGGAACACTAATTAGCCTAATCTACATGTCTTTGGACTGCGGGAGGAAACTGGAGCACCCAGAAGAAACCCACTAAGCGGGAATCGAACCGGGATCATGGAGGTACAAGCAGGCAGCGCTAACCACTACACCACTACGCCATCATCTTCTGCTATAATTTGAAGTATAATGCATGTAAACATATGGGGATACCAATAGAAAATCTTTCCCTTAAGGGTTACAGTGGTGGCTCAAATGATTAAGGCTGTAGGTTACTGATCAGAAGGTCAGGGGTTTAAGCCCAAACACCACCAAAGTTGCCACTGTTGATCCCATGAGCAAGGTCCTTAACCCTATCTGCTCCAGCTTACATTTAGGCATTTGGCAGACACTTACATTTTTATCTCATTACACATCTGAGCAGTTGAGGGTTAAGGGCCTTGCTCAAGGGCCCAACAGTGGCAACTTGGTAGTTGTGGGGTTTGAACCTGGGATCTTCCGAACCGTAGTCCAATGCCTTAACCACTAAGCCCCAGATATACCAGATAGCTTTCTATCTGGTATATGTGAAAAACTAATTTTACTATGCTGTAATTTTTCCAGACCATGGGAATCATTCCCACTACTGTTTCCAAACTGTTTTCTCTGTCGACTGGGAGGATTCCCATTAACCGATATGGATTAAACCATTATATCCAGAGGATGTAAATGTCAGGATCTACGGTATAGCCTGATCTTTATCTTGATAAAGGGATTAGGTCATCATTAACACCAGTTATCCACCAGGCCTGGATTTAATGGATCATGCTTGTTGAATGAAGACCATCACCATCACACCACTGCACAAACATCTGTCTCGATCAGACCAGACTCCACGAGCTTGTCCACGAGCACGATTCATGATCTTGATGAACGGTGAAAAAGACAAGGACATACGGACCAAAGGAGAGGAAAGACATGGGGACATGGGGACAGAGGGACGATGCTGATTAGATCTTACCGTTACACCGCGGGAATAATTGCATCAGTTGATCCCTGCAACAACAGCAGCCCTGGCGTTACATTGTTTCGCGTCGACTTTGATTTTCCCTTTGATCGGTCCAGATGTATCCAGATGTCCATCGCATCCATGCTCATTTTCGAACCGGAGAAGTCCAAACAGTTTGAAGTTCTGCTCTCCCAGCATCCGCGTTCAAAGAAAGAAATAAACACACACACACACAAAGACACATCAGATCCAACCAGATCACATCACATCACATCACATCAGATCAGATCCAGTCCCACGGCTTTTCCTTTTCTTTGTTGTTGCTTTGAAGTTTTATCTTGTCTCTGAATTCCGAACATCTTCTGATCCTGTCATGGGTTTTGGTCTCAAACCTCCATCAGGAAAAAAAACAAAAAAAAAAAAAACAAACGCCATCAAAACACGCTGGCATCCGCGCGATCAGCAGGAATGAACGAGGAATCGTTTGGGGGTGATCGACTCTTTCGAAGCGAGTCGATTCGGAAAGTGTGTCACAGCAGCCAACGCGCATGCGCAACGCTCGCTGCTCTGTCTGGAGGAGTCACGCAGCCGTGCCGTGTCACACATTAACGTGCACGTGCAGCTCGCTGAACTAATGAAGGCTAACAATATGAACCTGATCTTCAACAGTTTAATAAACATTAAGGTTAAAAAAAATAAATAATAAAAATACTGTATAGTCATAAAATACATATTCAAATATTACATTTATTTAAAAAAGAAAAATGACTATAGTATGTGTGCGCATGCTCTCCTCGTGCTTGGTGAATTTCCTCCCATAGTCCAAAGACAAACAGATTAGGCTAATTGGCATTCTAGTGTGTGTGTGTGTGTGTGTGTGGTGTGCCCTGGATGGATTGGGACCCTAAAGTCTCCGTGGATAGGCTCCAGGCCCCTGAACAGCTCCAAGATAAAGTGGTATAAAAGATTAATGAATGAAAACATTTTTTTGGGTCACATATAGACTACTATACGATAGGCGTCACGGTGGTGTAGTGGTTAGCACTGTCGACTTGCACCACCAGGTTCTGGATCTGCATGATTCCCGCCTCGGGGTCTGCTTTATGGTAACTCAGAGATCCTCTAAACGACTGCTTAAGCCATTTACAGTTTGAAACAGCCGTAAGCTGGGCAAGGACGCCAAAAGCACCTCGAGGGTCTGGGTTCGACTCCCGCCTCTGGTCTGTGTTTGTGGAGTTTGCATGTTCTCCCCGTGCTTGGTGGGTTTCCTCTGGGTACTCCAGTTTCCTCCCACAGTCAAAAGATATGCAGGTTGGGCTAATTGACATTTCCAAACTTCCCATAATGTGACCGGGCCGGAGGTCCAACCACGGATGTAAAAATGGATGTAAATACAATGGTCACGATCGGCCTCCACAGTCCCTAGTTGTAGATTTTTAGATGGATGGATGGATGAATACTGTACATTACAGCACAGTAATATTTATTTTTTTCATATCCCAGCGTGACAGGCGGTTGAGACCAGAGCACAGGGTCAGGCATGATAAATCCTCCCTCCACACACACATACATTTTCTCTTCTGCTTTCTTCTTTTTGCATTTTCCGCATCAAACGCTTAGTGATCTTTGCTTTTTCCGCTCTTTTGCTTTTTACATTGCTTAAGTTCTATTTATGTCACATCACGAGAGAGCCTTCTGCAGCTGGCTGATTTAAAACATTTATAACTAACGTTCTTTCAACAAACTTACACCGAAAAAACGGTTATCAAATCCGGACCATCATATGATCGTTACTGAGATGACACTCAAAAATGACACTTAAAATTTTATATAGCATATAGTAAACTGTTAAATCTTATAATTAGAATTCTAATTACAGTGGTGTGTGTGTGTGTGTGTGGGGGGGGGGGGGTAAGTTGGGATAAGTGCATCAGGAATATAAGTACAGGGTTTTCTTGTGCTTTATTGTATTTTACTGTAAAGTGCTATTGGTCCACATTGTAGCTTTACGTTTGGAAATTAGTGCTTGTTAGTCATTCTCTCACTTCTCTCTGAACAGCTTAGAATAATTTTTTACATCATTTACTGTATCGCATTACAGAAACTAGGCTACAATTACACAAAGTGACGCACATAGAGAACATGTAAGTGATTGAATACAAAGATGAATAGTGTACAGAACACACACACACACTCTCTCCTTCTGCTAGCATGTTTAAAAATACGATTATTTAGAGCAGTGTTGAGATTTATAGCGAGTATATATTATAGCTAACTCCGGGGGTAAAAATAAACAGACATTTTATTCTGTTTGCCAGAAATGCCAGATTAGGCTTATTGGCATTTCCAAGTTGCCTGTATTGTGTGAATAAGTGTGTGTGCCCTGTGTGTTTTTTTTTTTTTTTACAGAATTATTACATCTTTAACAGATTTATAATAAAATGTATCTTGCCCACTAATAAACTGCTGATATACTGTAGGTGTGTTACTGAGGTACTTGTTGATTCCCCTATACAAGCTAAATGCTGCCCTCTTCTGGTAGAGCAGGAAAGTAAAAAAAAAAAAAAAACATCAAAGAACAGCAACACATAGAACATGAAAATAAGGAACGAATGTCAACTTTTCATTTAGAAGAAGTAGATTTGTTCATATCCACTGATGTTTGCTGCATAAACAGGATTAAAGTTGTATATGAGAGCTTGACTCTCTTCTTCTGGCCGGCTGAAGTGGTGAGAGCTTCTCCTTCCTGCAGAGACAGAGGTGAGCTGGGGTGAAGATGAGCCAGCAATACAAATAGCCGAGCAGACAGGCAGTCTTATGAGATTTAATTATTTAGAATGTGTGAGTTATTATAAGTAAACAATAGACAGACAGGTGGACAGACAGAAAGCCAGGAGCCAGACAGACAGACCAAAAAAAAAAAAAAAACAGCCAGAAAGAAAAAAGAAAGACCAAGGCAGAGAAAAAGCATTTAGACAAATCTGTAGACAGACACATTGATACCCAGACAGAGAGTCGGTTCGACACGCACCCAGGCATTCATATAGGCAGACGCGTAGACACATAGCTAAGCAGACGAATAGCCAGACATAGAGACAGGCAGACATGCAGATACACAGATGGAGAGACAGGTAGACGGAAAGTTCAAGGAGCATCAATACTTCAGCCAGACACTGTAGATAGATGTTACCTTCATTCACCAGGAACTGGGCCAGCAGTGAGGACACGTGGACTGCGTTTTTGGAATGAGGAAAAGTGTACTGAGGATGCCACTGGAAACGGTTCACTTCTGGATGCCACTGAACGCCGTAGAACGGGTACTTCTTCCCTGTGGACCATTCAGAACAGGAGGAGACCTCTTATTTCCTCTAAGATTACGAGATAACGTGGATGTCATTCATTAAAAAAAGACGCAAATTTGATCCTGTGCTTTATACCTTCCATGGTCGAGACGAAGACAGCGCCGTTCTTTGCCTCGTTCGTGGACAGGACGGTGAAGAAGCTGCTCAGTTTCTCATTTCCAATAAAAACCTGAAACAACCAGAATTCTGATTAAAATGCTGCACATGAGAGACGATGTAAATGCTCTTCTTTAGCTCGAGTCACGCACCTGCTCCGTCACTCCGTAGTGGTGGAAATTCCCAGTGAGCGGTTCCTCTGCCAGCGCCTTGAACAGCACTGGAGGAAAACCCGCAAACATGCGGCTGGACTGGGCCTCTGTTAAAGAGTTTGGACTTGGAATTAGGATTTCAAGAGAAGAACGAATCACCTTCAAGAACACATCGGGTGCTGTCCACCCACTTATACATGAACGAGGTCACAAAGACCCATGATTGGCACGGTGTCTCTATGATTGACAGAGAGTATGCCCCTCCCACACATCGAGCACAGCTAATCGTTAGTCACTCTAGCCTTAGGTCTTGGGTCATTGTGAACTTTTGCATTTGCTATGCCAGATTTCTATGCTGCGCCACTCTGTAGTGCTGAATGTACCTGAGGTGAGGTTTAAGGGCATTGCGATGTTGTTCGCCGTGGTATCGCTCAGCAGGTTCTTTCCAGCCACCTGGACCGTGAGCAGTTGGAACCCCAGACATGTTCCCCAGATAGGGAAGTAATCGCCCGCATCATTGGCCTGAAAAACAGTGAAACAGATTCAGAACTATCACGCACAATGATGGGAAGCAACACAGTGAACCTACTGTAGTCGTGTCATTTCTCTTTTTAAACAGCTGACGAGCCACACGATACACTGATTATGGACATTAGTATAGATAATGGGAACTGTTGGAACGAAATCGTATCAGATGGCTTTAAAAACTTTCATGAGGAAGTATCTCATGGAAATTCCATCTTGTTTCACAGCGTCAGATCATTTGACCAACATGAGCCAAGCGCTTGCACGTTCTTTACCTTAAGAGCGAGTCTGAAGTAAATTCCAGCAATGTGGGCAAAGTCGGACATTTCCAGATCCACCGCACCTCCGATGAAAATAAGCCTATCGAACGGACGGAACAGAATCATGCAATGTCAATCATGCAACTCCTGCTTGACGTCTATGAGTGGTATTTATCTGGTGTACTACTTGGTCACTACTTTAATACTGTAAGTAGTGTAATGATATTGGACACTCTCTAAAGCTACCAGGGGTGTTCAAGTCAAACCGGGACTTTATGTGTTGGCTGTGCAGACGTAAATAAAACATTATGGACGATTGAGAGGAAATTCGGAATGACTTAGAAGCAATTACTACGGAGACAGCTTGTTGTTTAAGATGACATCATATAGTTATCAGATGAGTTTTCCTGCTGGAGATGCTTCCGTTACTGGTTTTGAATGTAGGTTTCCCCGCTTTTCAGTACTACGGACCAAACGGACCTGCTTTAACCCATGCTGCGACTGACAATAAGTGTATTTATTGATCAATGGAACACCTCTGACGGAGAGTGATACGTAAAGTTAAATGACCCGGTGCTGTTACGGACTATTATCAGCACTCGTGGAATGCCTCTCATCCAATCAGATTGCTCGGTCGGAAAAAAACTGTTGTATAATCTTGGTGAATCATGCTTTATCAGGACTTTCCTTGCTGCAGGGAATGACATGTTTGCACTAACTATGTCCAGACTAAATATCAGACTTAAATTACTCGGGGGAGTCATACAGACACTAATCATATGAGTCACTCATGTGAATCATCATTGGAAAGAGGGTGCTTTCTAATTAACATTGTTGATGTTGCGAAGCTGAGGAAGTGCATGCTCGCTCTTCTTCTTTAGTCTCTGAAATGTAGGATGAAGTGATGCCGTACCCATTGATTGACCTGAAGATTTTTTCATGTTGTTCTCTGGTCTGATTCAGTCTAGAAGGAAAAAGAATAAAGGTTTATGATTGAGACTTTAATAATGTATAGTATAAACAGAATAAACATCCGACACTTACAGACGTTTGCTGAAATTGTGATAATTACTTTATCTGTAATTACAATTAATTTATTTGTATTTATTTAATATATTCAATGAATTGAATGACCTGCTGAACTCTCATACCTAATAGGAATCACCCGGGCTCCACCTGACTCGATGTACTTCACATAAGAAGAGGGAATGTAGGTTCTTCCATACAGTTGTAGATTAGGGTCTGTAACCTCCTGAGTTAAAATACCTGTGAAAGAAAAATTTACATCTACATTTATGTGGACATCTTCAATTAGTAAATTAATATAAATAACTCTATAAATGAATAATGCCATATAAATTAAATGAAGAGACAAATAATGTCATTTATTCATTTATTCATTCATTCTCTATACTGCTCATCCTGTACCGGGTTGCAGGAGCCTTGAGGCAGGGAAACCCTGAACAGGTTGCCAATCCATCACACGGCACACCCATACACATGTACACACCCTAGGGAAAATTTGTGAATCGAACCCTCAAACTTGAAAGCGAGAGGCCACAGCGCTAACCACTACACCAGCATCCCACCCTGAATCATTTAGTAGATATAATAGTGCACGCCATACAGATTTGTTTATGAATGAATTGCTGTGGATAAATCAGTAAATGGATTAGATGAATCTACAGTATATTGAATTATGGATTAATGTATTGACGAATCATGACATATACTGTAGATGACTATATAGTGAATCAAGTGATATGAATTAATCTTTAGATCGATAGTGTTATACTCACTCACTCACTCACTCACTCACTCATCGTCTATACCGCTTTATCCTGTATACAGGGTCGCAGGGGGCCTGGAGCCTATTCCAGTAGACTTAGGGCACGAGGCGGGGTACACCCTGGACAGGGTGCCAATCCGTCACAGGGCACACACACACATACTGTACACACACTCACACATACAGTAGACACTACGTGTAGTTTGGGAATGGCGGTTGACCTAATCTGCATGTCTTTGGACTGTGGGAGGAAACCAGAGGACCTGGAGGAAACCCACCAAACTCCATGCACGCAGAGGCGGGAATCGAACCCAGACCCTGGAGGTGCAACGTGACCACTAATCCTCCGTGCCGCCGAGTCATTTAATCAACAGACACATCTTCAAAGGGTTTTCGGTTTAAAATGTTGCATTGTCGGTATTATTATTATTATTATTATTATAAAGCACATGTCATGCGTGTTTAATGTTTGCACCAGTATTGCCTGTCAATACACATACACACACACACACACACACCGTATACACACCGATCACCGGCCGATCGTTCAGCGTCTCTCCGCGAGGAAGCCGTGCAGCGCTCGCGCAGCTCAGCGCGATCACCGGCAGGATCAAAGCTTCGATCCGGTGCAGCATCGCGTCGCAGGTCTCAGACCCCGGAGTCCGCGGCTTCCACGAGCTGTCCCTCGAGAGTGCGCGCGTGCGCGGGTTGCGCGCGCGGGTGCGAGTTTGTGGAAAGTTTGAGGAAGTGGGCGGAGTTTGAGAAAGTTGAAATCTCCGCTTTGATCGTAAAGCTCATGACAAAAGTCACCACACGACCTGAAGTGGCCGAACATGTCTCTTCCACTTTTCCCATTACGGAATTTACGTTCTCACACACACACACACACACACACACAGACGAGTCAGCCAAATGTATACACACTTCAGGAAAAGAAAGACTTTAAATTTATTGCTATTCGTTATATATTGATATGATAATATTTTATGATAATATTATATTAATATAATATACATCAATCTATTTATATTTTCCTGAAGTAGCCTATGTATAATTTATTTTTTTTAGCTGACTGTGCATAGACAGGGCAATAAAGGAAATCACATGTCAGCTCTGAATGAAGTCATCAAGTGGACTTGCAACAGTTTTTTTAATTTTTTTTTAGGAAAAGTTTGTTCCTAATCACAATAGCATTATATATTCACCTTGTTTTTTTGTTGTAGTTCACATCTGCTGGTGAAACACGGGGGAGGTGGCATGGTGGAGTAGTGGTTAGGACGAGGGTCGATCCTTGTCTCGGAGTCTGTGTCTGCATGTTCTCCCTGCGCTTGGTGGGTTTCCTTCGTGTACTCTGGTTTCCTCCCACAGTCCAAAGACATGCAAATGAAAAACCTTATAACTACGTTCCGGGAACACATCATAAGTCAAAGACGATTTTTAAAAAGTGCTTATATGGCTTATACTGGTTTGTTTTAACGTTGAGTCTTCAGACCGCATTTAACTGTACCCTGCCTTGTGCCTTAAGTCTCCTGGGATAGGATGTAGGCTTCCTGTGACCCTGTATAGGATAAGATGTGTGGAAGATGAAGGTGCAGTTTAATACCCTGATTCTGGTGAAGCCGCATCCACCTCAGTCATACCAGCAAGGGCTGAGAATTCCTTATCTCCAAAAGATATGATTAAGATATTATGATTATGGTGATGATTGTTAAAAATGCATGCTGAATTGATGCATGATCTGGATTATCAATACTTCCTTACAACGCTTCATGGTGGCTGAGAGAGCTTCTGAATGATTGCTTAAACCATTTATAGTTGAAACAGCCTTTTTAGGCAGCAAGGTTTATTTCAAGGGTGGCAGCTGTCACCCCATGTGTCCCCTTGTGTCACTTACAGTACATACTGTCACTGGTTTTCAATCACTGTGAAGCCAGTGACTCATTTATCTTTAAAGCAAATCCCACTAATTATAAATCTGAGCCTTTCCTGATCTTTTGCCAACAGACCACATTGGGTTAGGATTGGGGCTTATTGGGTTACTGACCAGGAGGCCTGGGAATCAAGCCCAAGCACTGCAAAGCTGGCCCTTGAGCATGACCCATAATCCTCTTTGCTGCAGGGGTGCTGTGTCACTGCTGACCCTGTGTTTGACCCCAGCTTCCTAAGCAGTTAGAATATGTGAAGAAAATAGGTCCACTGTGATGTAATGTGTAAAACCCTCTTCTTCTAAGCTGACTTTGAACTCCCAAACATAACCACTTCAATAATGTCCCTTGTAATTAACATGATTTAGTAAAGTCTTAAAGTCACTGACCCACTGTCTGCGTTTAATGGATGTTTAATCACCTGAAAGTTTGTAAAACGTTACTTACCCTGCAAGTCCAAAAATGTTTTATGTTTTACTCTAGAAAATCTAGGTTTACCTTTAACTTATGCTATAATATGAAGCTATTAATAACTATTGAAAAACAACAATAGAAGAACTAATTTAAATGTAAATAGTTATT
The DNA here is from genome assembly GCA_030522415.1 of Channallabes apus. Classification (NCBI taxonomy): domain Eukaryota; kingdom Metazoa; phylum Chordata; class Actinopteri; order Siluriformes; family Clariidae; genus Channallabes; species Channallabes apus. The sequence goes on from CM060111.1 coordinate 42,049,381, forward strand.
TATAAGTGGATAAGTATACAGCGTTTTAAAAAAGCATAACTTTTAGCAGAGTTATTCGTTAATTACTTTTAGCAAAAATATTAAATAAAACAATATATTCATTCTCTTGTTCTCTTATTAGTATTTACTGAAACACCACATAATAACAACAACAACAATAATAATAAAAATCTAATTAGTGATAATTCTAATGTAAATCTATTTTTTTATTTTTATATGTTTAATAAAATGAAAGTGTATTATTTTTTAGTGCCTAAATACTGTCATTAATATTATGTCTTGGACTATCATAATACTTGAGATGGATAATAATAATAAAATAATAATAATAAAAGTAGTAGTATTAATATTTTATTATGAATAGAATATGAATAAGTAGGGAATAAACAAGTATTTTAATAAAAAAATAAAATACACAGTAATATATATATATATATATATATATATATATATATATTTTATATATATATATATATATATATATATATATATATATATATATATATATATATATATATATTTTTTTTTTTTAATCAAATTAAAATTGTATTTGTTACATACATGAACAAGCACAGTATGATATGCAGTAAAATCCTCATACAACTGTTTGTGACCTAAGAACAAAAGATAAAATAGAATAGAATAAAAACATAGAGAATGATTTAACTGCAACAGAAAAAATTACACTAAGAGAGATGTAAATTTGAAAATGTAAAAATTTGGGAATAATTTACAAATCTACAATTCACAATTTACAAAGTACAACATAGAAATGTCATATTAACATATAAAAGTAAGATATGGCATGTAAGTATGTTATGTTAAACTTTGATTGTCTGTGTCAATTAATATCCATACTGTATTGTACTGTACTGTACTATAGCATACTATACCATAAAATTTATATATTAATATTATGTCCTAAAATATCGCTATACTTGAGGAAATTTTTTAATCTAATAAGTTAAACCTTGAACTATATTTACTAACTCACATACCAAATACTCACTCACTCACTCACTCACTCATCGTCTATACGGCTTTATCCTGTATTTAGGGTTGCGGGAACCTGGAGCCTATCCCAGGAGGATTAGGGCACGAGGCAGGGGTACATCCTGGACAGGGTGCCAGTCTATCGCAGGGCACACACACATACACACACTCACACACCCATCCACACACTATGGGCAATTTGGGAACGCCAGTTAGCCTAACCTATACATCTTTGAACTGTGGAAGGAAACCGGAGTACGTTATAACCGGAGTATGTTATAAATATTTTATTTTGAATAAGTAAGGAATAAACAAGTATTTTATTTAATAGAAATATACATAATAATAGATTTCTATTTCTAGTCATGTTATGTCATGTTAAACTTTGAATGTTTGTGTCAGTTAATAGCCTTACTGTACTGTACTGTATACTATACACTGTACATTGTACTATACTATACTATACTTTTGCTATTACTGTTACTGTAGTAATATTGCATCCTGAAGTATCGCTATGCTTGAAATGACTTTTTCATCTAATAAGTTGAACCCTGAACTATATTTAATAACTCGCGCACCAAATACTCTAAAATAATACTAGTATATCATAAATATTCTATTTTGAATAATGAAGGAATAAAATAAATCCCTGAAATAGAAATAGGAAGAAACCTTGAGAGGTACTATAACAAATAGAAGGGATTGATCTGCAGTCAATATGTGTTAGACGGCTGGAAGTTCAATATAACAGAAGATGTCTAAGTTAACATGGAGTCCAGTTCAGTTCCGCACCAGCATGGCACCAGGATGAGTCAGACAGGTGCAGAGGTGGTATGGGATCACTGGGAGCTCGGGAGTAGCGTGTGTAGCTCCAAACCATCATGAAGCAGAATCCAGCTGGAGGTGATCCTTCTCTGGATGCCTCAGGATCCTTGCAGTATTGGCCTCTGTCTACTGCGGCTGGCACAATCTCCATGTGCCTCGGGATGGGTAGAAAAGGAAAGAGCAGGTGGAAAAGAATTAGCGTAGTTGCGGTTCATTATATTAGCAGCACTAGATGAGAGTGTGGATTTAAATGTACTGAAGAACGATATTATGGGATGAATTATGTGTATGCCTAAAGAGATATGTCTTAAGTCTGCTTTTAAACTGGGAGAGTGTGTCTGATCCCCGAAAATTATTAGGAAGGCTATTCCAAAGCTTAAGAGCTTAAGATAAACACGCTCTACCCCCCTTTTGTGGACTTTGATATTCTGGGAACTACCAGAATTCCAGAGTTTTGTGATCTTAAGAAACGCTGTGGATTGTAACGTGACAGAAGACTGGGAGCTAAACCATTTAGAGCCTTGTACGTAAATAATTCTAGTTTGTAATCAATTCTAAACTGAACAGGTAGCCAGTGCAGGGATGATAGTATTGGGGTTATATGATCATATTTATTTAACCTAGTGAGTGGACTAACTGTAGCTTGTTTACTGAGGATGCAGAGGTCCTAAAACTGACTCTTGTGGGACCCCATATTTTACTGGCCTTCAGATCAGAATGTGATTTTGTAAGTGATCTATAAGATTATGATCTTTAGTATCAAATGCAGCACTAAGACCAAGTAAGACGAGTATTGAGATGCAGCCTTGGTCTAAAATTAAAAACAAATCATTTGTGATTTTAATTAGCACAGTTTCTGTACTATGATGGGGCATGAAACCTGACTGAAATTCTTCGAAGATATTATTTTCCTTTAAGAATGTGCATATTTAAGCTGACACCACCGTTTCTAATATTTTAATTAGATGATTAATATTTTAACTAAATGGAAGGTTTGAAATGGATTTGTAATTGGTTATTTCATTACAGCCTAGGTTTTTAAAAAAGATCTTAATAGCTGCCAACTTGAGAGATTTAGGGACGTGACCTAAAATAGTGAAGAATTTATAATGTTCAGATGAGGCTCTCCAGGTATATGTACTGTATCGCATCTTTTAGTGATCTAGTTGGAACTGGATCAAACACGTTGTTGATTCAGCTGTGGCGATAAGTTCGTACAGCTCTTCTTGTCCTATACCTGTAAAGCTTTGAAAATCTATGTGTCATGTGTCTGTGTTTACCAAGTATTTTATTTACAAATGATACTTAATAATAGCTTTTTATTTCTATTTATATGGTTATGTTGTGTTATGTTAAACGGTTAATAGCCGTACTGTACTGTACTCTACACCTTTTTCCCCAAGCGGGCCTACATAGAAAATGGCGATTTCTCAAGATCCGACAATACCCAGAATGCATCGGCGCTCAACGTGACTCGCGGGGCTCACTCTGATTGGCTGAGAGCGGTTCAGCGGGGAGAAAGATGCTACAGTTCATGTCTAAGGCATCTTGTTTGACTTGTGCGCGTCCTGTTTAGCGACTGACGGTTTTTTTTTCCTTTAGAAGTTTGATGTGTTAGATTTGTTCATTTTTTTTTTGTTTCTTGGCATGATTATGTAAATTTCTGAGAGTTTTCCCCCAAATAAAATCCGAGACATGGTGGACCGAGTGAACGGAGATGATTTGTCGGAGAGAATTTACGGCGCGGCGAGTAATGCTCACGGTATGACGTTTTGGATTTGTTTCTTTTTTTGACAGTTACATTGTATACGGTTTAAATGTAGCGAAATGTTTGTTTTTAAAATAACGGTTACATTTCGCCTAGTTTGTCTTTATTTGTCTCCGCTTTTGTTAAACAATGATGTGGAGTAAAAGTGCAGTAATTCACTTAATTGCGTCGGTATTTGGAGTGATTGCGCTACTCAGTGACGCTGACGTTACCTTGTTGCCATTGGTTACAGAATATTTCCTCTGATGAAGGTTTTTTTTTTTTTGAACAGGCAAATGATTTTAACAGAAAAGTTTTTTTTTGTTTGTTTGTTTTTGCTTGTATGTGTCTTTGCAGATATTTGACTTGCCTCAGCTCAGCTCACCCAAAGCAGGTCGTAAACAGTGAACTTTTGAACTTGGCCAAAACTTTTCATCCCCCCACTTCACACGTTCACAAGCGCTCAGGAATGTGCTGCCAAAATACTGCATTTAAAAAAAGCATCCCATATATATATATATATATATATATATATATATATATATATATATATATATACACACAATAGTGAAGTGAAATGCATGCTGGGACATTGGACAGAAATTCAACATCAGTTTTAATATTACTAATCATTGGAACACACCTCAGAACAGGATGGAGACAGCTCCTAAAACAAACAAACAAATCTTAACACACACACACACACGTTTGTTTATGTATTTTGTTTTTTTTAAGTAAAGAATAAATAAACAGACTAGAAACACCACTAGGTTTAAAAAAAAAAAAAAACAATAACAACAGGTCACCATTTCAGCATGGTCACATTATTGGGCTGCATCAAGCAAAGAAAACAACTAAGGAGATTGAAAATGACTGGAACTGAGTTCAACACCTGTTTATCAAAACCTTGAAGGACGGGTCTAAACTGTTGACTTTGTGGAAGAAATGTGATCAGGGGCAAAAAAAAAAAAAGAATCATGATTGGAGATTATTTAAATGCTTGGTGAAGTTGTACTGTATAAAAATAAAAAATCACCAGTTAAAACCAGAGCTATGTTTCATAGGGATATTTCCATGCACACGCAAAGAATAGCTGCCTTTCGAGCAGTTGACCCGGGTTCAATTCTCGCAACAAAATTTCTTCTAAGGGTGCTGTATAATGGCTGACCCTGCACTCTCATCCCAGCCTACTAAAAAGAAACAGGGATATTTTACATTTATGGCATTTGGCAGACACCCTTATTGGAAGAAACTTTACATTTTTTTAAATCTCGGTATACATATGAACAAGTTAGGGTTAAGGACGCAACTTAATGGTGGTAGAGTTTAAAAGATTTATACTGACGAATAAAGGCTGAACTTTACCTTTAGGATTGGGACTAAACAGCTGTGTGTTTATTAGAAAACCACTTTCTTACTGAGACTAATCAGAAAACAGGCTGGTATTTGCTAGGGAGCATAAAGATGGAAAAAGGTCATGTGACCTGATGAGTCCAGATTGATCCTATTCCAGAGTGATAGTCAGGGTAAGAAGGGAAGGTCATGACGCGATGCACCCATCATGCATAGTGTCCACTGTACAAGTGTCTCTGGAGACAGTGTTATGATCTGGGGTTGATCAGTCGCTCAGGTCGAGACTCAGCAACGTTATGGGGCAATAAAATGAAGTCAGCTGACCACCTGAATGTACTGAATCACCAGATTATCAGTAATATGTATGGAGTTTTTCTTCTTCCCTGATGGCACGGCCAATGTTCCAGGACTCAGATTGAACTGGACACCATATTGTGTGTTGTGATCCAATCTAAAGGTTTGTCCAGCAGCGAATACAGAATACAAACAGTAACCCTTGTTTCACACTTTTACAGGCTTATTAAACAGTATTCAAACGTTTTTATATACGCCATAACAATCAAATGATGTACTACAAAGTGTCACCCATGTTTCCGGATCATTCTCTGTTTTTACCAAGGACATTAAATCTGAATTCAGGCCCAAACATCTATCTGTATAATATATTTTCTAATCAGAAGAGAATTATTTACCATACATATCGCATTGCTCGAGGTCAGAGGTTGTTTGAAAAAGGCTGAGAGCTGATTACACTGTTCATGCAGGAAGTCTCGTCAGACACAGTGAAATTATACTACTATTAATTATATATGTAGCTTATGGATCATATCTAAGTTGATATAAACACTATCAGAGTCATTAGAATTTAATTTCCAAATTATTGGTCACACAACCATAAATAGCATGGTGTGTGGAGTAAATCCTTATGTCACAGAGTCAGAAGCAAAGAATTTACATAAAGAAGCATTTACTATTATACAGGTAAGAAATCGGGGGGGGGGGGGGGGGGTGCATTAATTCATTAATTCTTTTGTGTGGCATGTACTGCCACACTGACTCAAAATACTTTATTTCATTTATTTAATTCAAAATAATTTTTAATACATTTTTTAATGTTTGCATTTCAGGTGTTAAAATTCTGCAGTACCTCTATGATCCTACAGGTGGTGCTCTAAACTATTCACACTTCGCAAGAGGAGCAAATTATTTGCCAAGCTTGATTTCGAATGAGGATATTTATAAAATTGTGATAGTAACAGAATCACTATATAAAAGTCGTGATAATATCGTAACGGCTGGTCCCTATACAGGAGTTATAAAAGATTAGGCGAAGTGCATTTTTATTTCTGGGAAGAATAAAACAGATTATCATAATTTATTAGGATAAAACTAATGAGACACAGACATGTCACATTTCAGATTTATTTAACCTCTCGAGACCTGAGTGAGGACATAAAATCTGTCTTAAACTACGTATTGATTATATTCTTGTACTATCCTCATATGAGGCCTGCCCGGTGTCCCCAACACTGATCTGTTTATTTATTTATTTATTTATAATAAGGACCATCAGTTAAAAAGTCAGTTCAATTCCACAAGCAACTCCATCGATCGCTCCCTCGGATATCGAGCCCGTATCGGTACGTCGTGATTGACGTCAGATATCCGGCTCTGCAGGCTTCAGTCGCGATGTTGTTCCAAAAGTGATTTTTGCAAAGTCGCCTCTTATATTTATACGAGCTGTAGATGTGACGCGCGTCGCTGTGGATTGGGTGAATGCGTAGCTGGATGCCTTTTGTTTGTTGACGATCGTAGGACAGAACGTTACTCTTTACTCCTCATCTTTGTTTGAGCTTGCATCATCATGATGATGATGATGATGATGATGACTTTAACCCTTAGAGATAATACATAGATTCCTCAGGATGAGGTGTCGCCATTAGTGTGTCAGTGCGTGAAACAGATCTGATGCAGGATGAATTATAGATGATGGATTGATGACGTTTTGTGTTTTTTTTGGCAGAGTGCGAATCTGAGTGTGTGTGTGTGTGTGTGTGTGTGTGTGTTATCAGTGCTTTGTGACAATTGCCACAGATAGGGAAGATTAGGGCTGTAAAATTCAGCTGTTTGATCTGGGAAAGGTTCATCCTGGGCCATTTGCTCCGAAGCCCCGCAGACGTAGAGCCGCTCTGTCAATCAGTGTGTGTGTGTGTGTATGTGTGTGTGTGTGTGTGTGTGTGTGTGTGTGTGTGTCACGTGACCAGCGAGGTGAGGACAAAGCTATGGCCCTCCATTGCTATGGTAATAGATTTGACACTCTGTGCTCCTCTAATGACCCCTCGACCGCTTGGATGAAGGTCATGTGTCCGCCACCTTTTGGCCGCGATGGATAAAGTGAAGGCCAGGTGAAGGACGGGATTGATTGATTGATTGATTGATTGATTGATTTTCTTCTATAAAGAAATAATTGAAAGACTTAAGATGATTTTCATGTAAATAGAATCACCACGTTAGTAATAATCATACATAAAGGACGCATCATCTTCTGTACAGCTTATTAACGTGATTTAATTAACATTTCTAATTGCGATCAGATAATTAGATGAAAGAAAATAAAACAAGCAGGATGATCTAACCAGGCCGTCCTTGAAATATATATTTTAGGAAATTTTTTTGCTACATGTTGTCTAACTAATGTCTAGGAAATACTGTAAAGCATAGATATGTACAAAAATCCATAAATAGCTTAAAATGCACCAGTGGGATATATATATATATATATATATATATATATATATATATATATATATATATAATTTTTTTTTTTAACCTCAGGATTTGCGTAACAGTAAGTGTAGTATTTTAGAGAAACACGCCTCAGGTCTTCTGAGAGCTGTCACACTTTAAAAAAAAAATTTATTTAAAAAGGCAATATTAAGAGGGAGTCACTGATGAGGCAATGCAGGATTGAATAGGAGACGACTGGACTGGACGGCTTTAAAGGGAAAGTGTAGAGCGTGTGTAGACGTGCCGGGTAAAAGCAGACAAAACGGGTCAGGGGTAGCTCAGTGGTTAAGGCATTGGACTACGGTTCGGAAGATCCCAGGTTCAAACCCCACAACCACCAAGTTGCCACTGTTGGGCCCTTGAGCAAAGGCCCTTAATCCTCAACTGCTCAGATGTATAATGAGATAAAAATGTAAGTCGCTCTGGATAAGAGCGTCTGCCAAATGCCTAAATGAAATGAAATGAAATGAAAACCAGAGCAGAAATGATTCTGCAACCTACTAGATTCCAACTGCCGATAAACAACAACCAAGAAAAGCAAAATATAGAGAATTTACAAGCCGTTATTTGTATTTTGGGATAAATACGTTTTAAGGGTTTTTTTGGGTCATACGCATAGTAAAGAAACGCGTTCCCCCGTACAAGGACATTCTTTCTTTGCTGTCTCCAATCAATGCCACGCAGAATAAAATATTTTTTTCACACTTTTCACACTGTACGGCGATCACAGAGTTTGTAAGAAATGATTTCTGGTAAGAGTTAAGTATGTAAGTGTGTGTATGTAAGTATGAGTAAGTGAATGTGATTTGCAGAGAATGGCTGTTTTACAGTTGTTGAAGTAGAGAGAAAAAGCTGATCGGTATTTAAAGCCCAGAGAAGTCTATATGTTCATCCTGTCAATAAAGACTCGCGTGTTTCTTTTCCCCCGCCGCAGGTTTTTGTGCCGAGTTGCTGGAAGCAGACGAGCATGACGGAGCGGGTGAGTCCCATTTTTAAGAAAATGTAAAAGTCCTGATACGAACACTCACACTTTTCCACACGCGTAGGCTAAGCGACCTGAACAGAAACGAGTCGCGTATCTCACACATTAATTTGCGCTGGCGCTGTAGTGAGCCAGTGATATCCACTAGGGGGTGCTGTTCTGCACACACACACACACACACACACACACACACACAAAAGAAAAAAATAATCAATAGAATCAATTGTCCGTGTCGGTTGATTCACTGATGATTGTAGAAATGATTGTAGGTTTTTTTTTTTTTTTTGGTTGTTAAAGAAATCTGTTTAACATGACAAATCTAGCTTAAAATATAATATCTGTTAAAAAAAAGAAAAAAAAACTTTTTTTTTTTTTTTTTTGAAATCATTGCGGGTCACATGACTTTATAATATGACACGGCTGACACAGTAAGAGTTGTTGCGAATAAAGAAGAGATGTAATGTGCACAGAGCGCTTTTTAATCGAAGCGGGGATCACATCCGACAGCAGTTCCGAAAGATGGAGATGATATTTTTATGCACTGTGCATTAATTTGCATGAATTAATCTTCAGCAGTTCACATAATGCTGAAGGTCATACACGTTTCTCATCAAAAACGTAAGGCCTCTTATTTAATTCTACACACGAAATATTAATAATAAACATTTATTAGGGACGTCAATCACCAGAGATGTTTACTGATATTTGTCTTAGAGTTATCGGAAACACTCGTCTTTTCTTCTACTCTACATTCATCAGCATCGATCTTAAAACAACTTTCTCGACACACAAACATACATAAAAAACATTAATAAACGATGCTTTTACCACATACGGTGCTGTGCATAAGTATTCACCCCCTTGATCCTTTCCACACGTATCGTATTAATGTATTAAACGCTAAGTATATAGAATATTATTGTATTATTGACTCAAAATGTATTTAATTCAATATCATAGATCACATTTCAGCAGTGACGTCTACAGTATGCTCCTGCATTTACTGCTCTATTCCGCCCCCTAGAGGAAATAATAAGTTTTTTTTTTTTTTATTTTTTTTTTTATGTATGATTGATTTTGCGTCAACAAGACGATGGTAATTTACGCACGGATTCCACATTAATGTAGCGGGTTTGAATTAGAACCTTTACGCTTTATGTTTAACCCCACCCCGACTTATACCGTTTACATTCATGTAGACGAGCATGCGAGGTAAGTCAAATATACAGAAGGTTTATTTTTTCTTTTTAAAGTGTAGGGGATGTAAAATAAGGCAGACTGTATATGTACACTGTGTGTGGTGTCGTCTTAGAGGATAAAGCGGTTCCACTTTAAAAGGGGACTAAAGATCAGAAAGCTTGCATTTATTATTTTAATTTAGTTTCTGTCATTCGACACAGCTGGACACGACTTAAAGCATAAGGAACCCTCGTGCATGTGTAGTTATTGAAATGAAACAGGGAAAGTTGTGGTACTGCGTAAGTTCACAGCCCGCCTCCCCCCCCCCCCCCATCCCCCTTTTCCCCCCCCAATATAATAACCTGCACTCTGTGTAAACTTTGCCCTCTGGCCATGTGATCCTGACCTGCTGCACAGTGGGATGTGCATGTGTGGGAATGTTCAGAAGAAGGTTCAGCTCAAGTTCATCTCCTTCTCTCTCTCTCTCTCTCTTTTTCAACTTCAATTTCAAGGTGCTTTATCGGCACGGCACACAATTTGTATCGGGTTACCGGTGTGTCTCTGTGAAAAAGGAGAATAACATGTTGTGGAATTAATAATAATAATAATAATAATAGTTTTAAAAAATTATACATTATTCACACTTTCATTTATAATGGGGAAAAAAAAGAAAAAGGGAACAGTGTCAGGAATACTAATTTCTTTTTTTATTACGTTTTGTTGTCAACATTATTTTTGTTGAGCGCAGCACTGCAGAATTTAAAAAAAAATAATCGATGTGATTATTATGTAAGTCTCTGTGCTTCCAGATGTTCATGCAGGTATTAATCATCGTCAAGAAGAAGACATTGTTAATTAGACGCTCATTTGTGATTGAGTAAAAGTTTTCCTATACGCATGATGTCATTATTATTATTATTATAACAACAACATCATCTATACATTTCATTACTTTAAGTTGTATTAGCTCCTGTCTGAAATCCACACGACTGTTAAATATGATCATTGGTGTGATCATCTGCTTAACGGTGTTAACTTGAGAGACGAATAAAGATGGGAATAAAAAAAAAAAAAACATGTATTTTGTCCTGGCAGCGATTCCCGATGTCAGGAAGAACTCGTCTTTAGTCAGGTTCGATTTGAATCCTGAGCATGGTGATTTGAATACGTTTGTATATTTTCACGGAGACGTGCGAGGAGCGTTTTAAGGTCGGCGTGTCTGCGCTGAGACGCCAGGTGGCCGAGATAGAGAGCGGAATGGGGTCAGAGGGAGTTCAGGCGCTCGCGACCCCGGCGTGACTGGCTCGTGTAAACCTGTGGGAAGCTGCGATCATCTGTAGTAAAGGGCATGGGGGACCTGTTAAACCACTGGCCGGTGAAAGGCCCCTATTGTTGCCCCGAGGCGGTAATTGATTTATGAGCTCGGACACGATCGGGTTGTAAATGTGAGAGTGGAAAAGCTGCGATTAACCCCAGGATTCCTTAACGCCGTCGAGTTTAAGCAGAGGGTTTATGTTCCTGGTATTTATGATGCCGGGACCAGAACAGCTTTTTGTTTGTTTTTTGTTTTTAATTGATTGCTTTTTTTTTCTCTTTATTTTAACTACAGCTCAGAGTTATTATTGTCCTGTTAAATGTTTGCAACGGTGATCATTTAAATTCTTTCAGACTGCCACAGACTACAGCAGTATCTCGGTATTCAAATGGAATCCGTTTCAAAGGCGAGTTCTTAAGGTGAAGCTTCATATTGTGAAACACATTTTCATATAACCATTAATGTAAATGCAGATAATCCGTTCCAGCTACACAATTTGTTTGACCAATAATTTTTTATTTATTTTTTTTTTTTTTAAATATTACCAATTTCCAACATTATAATCCTTTTTTTTAAATATAAAAATGTAAATGAAGTAAAATATGAAATAAATAGACATTAAACCTCACTTAACCTTCATTTCTGATTCCTCTCGGCACCGGCTGCTTTAAAAACCAAACTCGAAGCGACTTCCTTTTCCTCTTTTAAAATTCTTGGGCCTGTAGTGATTTGGTGTTTTTTGACGAAATCTTGCACAGAATGAAAAAGAACCACCAAGAAACAAGAAATCTAGAATTTCATGGTATCAGAAAATATACTTTCTTTGGGTTTGCGCTTGAGCCAGCGGGGGAATAAACCGTAGTGAAGACGAGCAGCGCGCCTCCGGATCGTAAATGAGTTTTGGATACGACGGCGCACCATAACATCCCGAACTCTAATGAAAGAAGTCGTACAGTATATAAAAGTGCTGCTGAGATTGAGGTATTCCTGCAAGCTTTCAAACCTCGGATTCAGCCGTTATTATGGTGTGTGTGTGTGTGCGAAATAAATTCAGGATTTGTTTGGGGCTAATAGAGTTGTGCAGGGGTCTTAAACCCAGACAAAGCGGGGCGCTGTCCTTAATCTGAGCAACCTGTCAACTTCCCCATCCATCCCGCCGGTTTCCACGGATACGCCGGCTCCTCAGCCAATCAGCAGCGTCTCCTGAGCCTGGCATGACCGATCGGATTATAGGAAAGGCGTCCAGTCAGCATGCTGTGGTTGTCCTGTTAAAGCTGGGCCAGTGTCAGATGGTTTGCGTTCGGATTTGGGGAGAAAGAAACGGCCCCCACCGTGCCGGGTCGATGTGTCGTGTTTTGTCGTGACCCAAACATCGTGACACGGAGGCTCGTGCACGCTTGCAGTAGGTGCTGGAATGGAGCTTCTAAAGCAAATGCAAGGGATTGTACAGTGTATGCAAAAAAAAATAATTCTCCCATTTTGCTTTCCAGGTTCGGTAGAAACTAGAGTTTCACACGGTGGACAGAAAACGGGTGCATGTTGCTGCACAACCACAGGTCGTACAAAGGTCTCGGTCGGCGATTGAGGATGTTTCTGTTCCAGCCGTTTACTCTCGTAGTGATGAACTCGTGACTCGTCTCCAGTAATGATTCTCTTTAAGAAACTTTCAATTTCCTACAGATTGTGTTTGCAGATATCCAAACACTTTCCTCATACTGTAATTGACATTTCTTATCAAACTTGTGTAGACGAAGCTAAATCTTTCTCCTCACTCCTAAAGTTGAATGAGTAAAAATATGAAGCCGCATCTAGCAAGTTGGGAAAACCATGTGGGAAAAGCGTCAAACATTTGGTAAATCGTAGCAGGTCGTAGCCATTTGCTAAACGCCAGTTATCCGTCCTGTAAGCAGTAAAACCGCCACGATTCCAGGAGGCCGTGCCGCTGTATTCGCCAGTCAGGTGCACTCAGCAGAGGTCCCTACACCGCTCCGGGCCACTAGCTAGCACTGCCGCCACGCCGAAATGAACCGCGAGTTAATGAGCGCGAGTTCGCTCGGAGCAGTGGGACGCCCGGCTTTGTTTACCGACACTGCGGAGTCGAGCGCGAGCTGTGTTACAAATACAAGCCTAATTTATCATCTATCCCCATGTTACTTCCTCCTTCATTCATCATTCCTACTCCAGAACTACCGTTAAGAAGCAGTCTTCGATAAAGTTCTTTAAAAACTGCAACGGATGACGAATCTCTTATCAAATATCAAAACGTGGAACTTTTTTAGTTCTGTCGCGAGTAGTTCTCTAGTTTATACGGCGTGCTCACAGGTTCACGCTTTTACCATTTTAATGAAGAAAAAAAACTCAAATGTGATTGCAGACTTTTCCATCCCGCGTGGTCTCTCTTTGATAACATCCATATAATATTTCGGCCGGAGTGTGAACACACTGTCCTCATGTCCTCCCGTACATCGCAGATCAAATCAGCCGTGCAGGAGTGTTTCCAGTTCCATCGCGCTTCGAATGCTGAGACTCGGACCGATAGCCCTCGTTCCCTCCAGTCTTTCCCATCGCCGGCGCAGAGGCAAGGAGAAGCAGGGGAGATCAGATAACAGCCAGTCGGGGTTTCTTTTGCGTTAAGAACTATTTCTTTGGTTTCATGTGCAAAATAGTGTTTAGATTGAAATTTTTTTTTTAGAAGTACAGTTACCAAAAAAAAAGAAGAAAATTTAAAGCAGGTAGAAAAGTATAGTTTAAAGTTAATACCAGTCCAATACTATATTACACTAAAGATTAATAACACTGATTTATTTCCATAAAAAAAAATTATAGATGTTTTAATATGATACAAAAATTTTAGGGTCATAGTTAAAAAAAAAAAAAAAAAAGTACAAAATGTCCACAGTAAAGTATGTTTTGAGAAATTTCTTTTAAAAAAAAAAAAGAAAAAGAAAAAAATATATATATAAAATATTTCATATTTTGAAAAATATTCAAAATTTAAAATATTGTGTTTATTGTAGATTATTTTCAAAATATTACTTTTTATCCTGAACAATTTTTCTTAAAATCTTAGACCTCGAATGTTATCGCATCTGTCTTGAAATATTGTGATTTTATCCAAAATAATATTTATTTACTTTTCTTGTAAAATCAGATGTTATGACCAAAATACTTTATACACCTTATTTTTAAATGTATTATGGATTTATTTTTAAAATATCTTTTCCCCATAGAAAGTTATTTTTTAAATATTGTTCATTATTTTATCTTAAAATATTGTGACTTTTAAATTTTGCCTTAAAATATTGCAACTGTATTGTTGTTTATATATATATATATATATATATATATATATATATATATATATATACACACATACAATTTTTTAATAAATCTATTGTTGCTAAATTGAATGTTTGCATAAGACCGTGATACTTTTAGATCATTCAGTTAAATTTTATTCATATAGCGCTTTTAACGCGAAGCAGCTTTAATCAAAAGAATCAATAGAAAATGAGGTTAATGAGAATGAGGTGTGTAGAACTATTTAAAAACGTCTTATCGCAGCACACCGAATCCTAGCGTGCACTTTTGTAAGACGACCACACGGGGGCATCAGCGAGCGATGGGGAGCAGATAAGGGCCATTCACTCAGATCCTCATTTGCCCTCGTTGAACCCGACACCCAGATGTAGAGAGCTGGCCGCGAGCCCACGCACATGCTTCAGTGCTGTCCTCACACAACTCAGGCCACATATGCCTTCCCTCCTTCTCATTTTCTCACACACCCTCACTCATTCTTTTTCCTCTCACTCACAAAATGAATAACTTTGGGACCCCCCCCCCCTCCCTCCCCTCCCCTCCCCAAACCCCTCCCAAGTCGACAAGTCGGCCTTTATAACGTACGTCTCTCTCTTTCTTCTTTTTCTTCCCTGTAGTTTTGTAATCGGTTCGTTTAGAGTTTTTTTCTTTTTGAGTTATGACTGATTAAATGGGAAGCAATTGGATCTGATTTGCAGGGGACAAATGGAGACGCCATGGTTCAGTTCCCGAGCTTGGGGAGGGGGTTAAGGAAAAATGCAATTATCTATCCATTGAGCGAGTAAATAATTCAGTGTAAGCCCATTAAACTGCAGTGGCATGTTTTTTTAATATAATTGTGGTTAAAGGCAGATGTTTTTTTTTTTTTTTTTTTCCCCTTCTTTGTTTTTTTTCTTTCTTCTTCTTGCCTCCCTCATGTCGACGGTGTCTGCTTGGTACATTAACTGTTAAACATGCTGGAAACTGCAGCAGCAGAATCCCTCGCTGTCTCCTGTTCCTCTCAGTTCTTTCAGTTTTTATATAATTCATGCTGATAGATAGAGAGAGAGAGAGAGAGAGAGAGAGAGAGAGAATCGTTCTCTCGCTTTGCTGCATCCGGCTGCGGGCCCGCGAGGCCGACCGAGAGCTTCCAGGTCACGTGGAAATGAGACGTCCTGTTCCTCCTGTCACTTCCTGTTAAATCAGCTGGCTCAACTAGCATGATCCGGGGGAAGGGGGGGGGGGGGTAGGGGTGAGTGTGGGGTTCTGTAGTAGTAGGAAAATAATCAACAGCGGTCTGGTTGGTCGAAGCAACCGTTGCAAAGTTTTTATTCTCCTACGGCACCGCATCTGTATATTTTTATAGAATGTTATATTTTTTATTAATTTGTCATCAATGTGCCATAAATCAATTGAAACATTTTTAATCAGCGTAGTTAATCACCGTTCTAGTCCATGCTTAATCACGATTCATCGCAATTTTAAAATACTGAGAAATGCACGACAAACTGGTTACCGAAAAACAGATTGTGCAGTTTTATAATATTCACATTTAACAAATGTTGAATTAAAATCTCTCGAATTTTAAGACAGCAGTGTCTGGGTAGTGTGGGGCGTGGCAACCCCACCGACAACGGGTCTCGAACCCCGATCCCGAAAACCAACAACATAAACCATTAGCCGCCAGAGACGCCACCGTCACGTCTTGGGTTTAATGCATTCTTGCAAAAATTGTTCCTCTTAAAGGTAGCTTGAGCACACAACTTTGGTTTC
The DNA here is from genome assembly GCA_030522415.1 of Channallabes apus. Classification (NCBI taxonomy): domain Eukaryota; kingdom Metazoa; phylum Chordata; class Actinopteri; order Siluriformes; family Clariidae; genus Channallabes; species Channallabes apus. Next base: position 42,065,632 of record CM060111.1, read on the forward strand.
ATCCAAACTTCCATCTAGAGGTTTTTTTTCCATCCTATTATCCGTATAAAACGTGCCGTTATCACACACGGCCGGGGAATATTACGGGAAACCGTTATGGTCAAACTTGTTCATGTGATTGCGGAAAAAAAAAAGAAGTAATAATACGTTAAAATTACTAGATCACATTTGTTAACGTGTTATCGTCACATGTTAGTTCTTATTTACGTTAACGCACATGTAATACCCTTGACTCGCGGTGAGATGCGGTGTCGGGCACCGTGAGTTGTCGCGATTGCCCGCCGACGTTCCGCTGACGTTCCGCGAAGTTCGCCAAGATCGACAAACTTCCGCGAGGGCCGCCAAAAAAATTCAACATGTTTCATTTTTCACACGGAAAGATGGAAACGTATTCACAACGCCAAAAACTCGCTGTGAATCATAATGAACCGTATTTACGGCCACCGCGCGAAACCGCATAGGCGAGATAGGGGTATAAGCGTTCGTTCCCTCACCTCGTTTATTTTTCCGCTCTTTCATGAACCCCCCCCCAAAAAAAAGTGCTCTGTCCTGGACAATTAGTCTCAACATACAGCTTTGTCTCTGACACTGGAGACTCCTTCCATAAATGATTGTCTCGCTACACAAAGAATTACATCAGTCAAGTTTTTCCACAAGTTTTATTACTTTTATTATTGATGTGTCCAAGTTGGATCATAAAAAAATAATAAATAAATAAATTAATTAACACAATTGAATGAATTCCCCATTCCGGTTACACACTCGGTCTACCCTACAGGAGAAGATGGGGGACAAAAACGAAACAGGAGGGCGAAGAAAGAGGGCGCAATCTCAGCAGACAGGCGGCTCTTGTTTACCAGCAGTGGTTTCTGAGCCTGTTATAAACGTGGTGAGTCAGGGCTCCGGTGTCACCGCACCGTCTACTCCGCGTGTGTAAAAAGTTCAGTTTGTTAGCTGTACAAGTCATGAACTCTGCAGCCACCCTCAGACACTTTCCACTGTTAAAAAAAAATAAAAAATTAGACCAGGAGGAAAGAGAGAGAGAGAGAGAGAGAGAGAGAGAGCACAAACCATGCTGCGTTCAGTCCTCAAGTGGAAAATGCCAATGTGTTAGAAATTTCCCAGCATGTTAAGCAATTACAGCAGGATTGCTTCCAGATGATTCTATCGCTCTTCCTGCTAAAAAAAAAAAAAAAAAAGGGAAACCGGCGTTTTAAAAAAAAAAAAAAAAAACCCGGCGAGCTGATTGTCTCAGGCGCTTGTTCGCTCCCCTGGCACGTGGAGAAGGTCAACTTCAATCGACACTGACGCGGGGGAAAAAAAAGAAAAGGCCTGCATAAGGAAAGAACTGCTTAGCTGTCAGCGGTAATTGTCATATTTAATGATTCTTTTCCTGTACAGGTAAGCGTTTTTTTTTTTTTTTATATTTAAAAAAAAGTTTTTTTTTCTTCATTCGTTATTTAAAGCTCAGACTGTTTCTGCATGATTGAAGAGAGGGAGCAAGAGGGGAAAACGGGCACCGCTGATGGTGGCTACTGTGCTGTGATGGAATCGTGTGGACAGAGAGACGGATATATATATATATATAGAGTTACCATGGGCCTCTTGGCTGCATTTCTGATCAGCACTCTCCTTGTTCGGCCTGTGAGTTTAGGTGGACGGCCTTGTCTTGGTAGGTTTACAGTTGTGCCATACTCCTTCCATTTCTGAATGATCGCTTGAACAGTGGCTCTGTGGGATGTTCAAGGCTTTGGAAATCTTTTTGTAGCCTGAGCCTGCTTTAAATTTCTCAATAACTTTATCCCTGACCTGTCTGGTGAGTTCTTTGGACTTCATGATGTTGTTGCTCCCAATATTCTCTTAGACAACCTCTGAGGCCGTCACAGAGCAGCTGTATTTGTACTGACATTAGATTACACACAGGTGCACTCTATTTAGTCATTAGCACTCATCAGGCAATGTCTATGGGCAACTGACTACACTCAGACCAAAGGGGGCTGAATAATTACGCACACCCCACTTTGCAGTTATTTATTTGTAAAAAATGTTTGGAATCATGCCGAGTAGCCATGTCTATTACAGTACTATGTACAATTGATGTGCAGAATTGAGTAAAACAAAGTTCTTACTTTATCTGCTGAACCAACCTATCTGTAAGGTGACTATAATAAAATACTTATAGTTCAGTTCTGATGAGCAGTGGCTCAGGTGGCTAAAGCTCTAGGTTGTTGATCTCAGGATCTGAGGATTCAGGGTCCAGGTTCGAACCCCGCAGTCGGTGTATGCAGTGCCGGTTCCAAGCTCGCTTCGAAAAATGGGAGGGTTGCATTAGGCCTCCTGCGAAAAAAAAAAAAACCCAGCACCTGTGTGGTCCACTGTGGCGACCCCTTCATGGGAGCAGATGAAAGAAAGTTTAATAGCTCAGTCATGGGTTAGTGATTTCTGCATCCTCTGCTGCAGGACGAGAAATTCATACCATAAGTTACCAGCCTCAGAAATCACCAATGAACAACCTAGGATGCCGTAGTGTGGAAGAGTACATGGTACTGGAATTGTGATTCCTTCGCCGTGTTCTTGTTGGACAAATGAATCCTTTGTCGAATCAAGAGCACCAGATAACAGATCAACATTCGTTGTTTTGTTCACTCAAATCAGAGACGAGTGACGTCCAAGAAGCCTGGGTTCTATGATTGTACACATTTACACTACCAGTTCAAAAGTATGAACACGCCTTCTAAATTCATGGTCGTTCCTGATTCCATGGTCTTTCTACGCTGTAAAGCAACGTACTGAAGGCGTTTCTCCAAAACACACAATAATCTCCTCTGAACAGTTGATAATGAGATGTATATCTGCTACTTCTGCTCTGTACATCCTTCATAACGGCTCTAATCTGAGGTGCTGGTTGTTAATCAGTGATTTCTGAGGCTGGTGACTCTAAATGAACGTCTCCTCTGCAGCAGAGGTAGCTCTTGGTCTTGATCTCCTGTGAAGGTCTTCATGAGAGACAGTTTCATCATCATGGTGCTTGATGGGTTTCGCAAATGCACTTGTGACAATACTGTACTGTACAAGAACTGTTCCAGAACACTTAAAACTACCACTGGCTTGTTGTTGTTGTTATTTTATTAGCTAATGCCATATGTGTTTATTTTTATAGTTTTGAAAAAAAAAGGGAAAAAAATCCAGTATTGTTCTAGAATACAGAATCACTAATAAATCACTGAGCTTGGAAGTCGAGTCCAAACTTTTGACTGGTCCTGTAATTATCACATATGAGTCCAATCACCAAGTGAAACTCAGACCCAATGTGTTCACTGGGTGGGAAGTTGAGGAATAAAGAAAGCTCAGTGGAAATGGAAATGGATCTGTACTGGATACACTGTACGTTCTAATTCGATTACGGTTATTATGGTCCGCGGACATGTTGCAAATTGTCGTTAGGAGTTTGGCGACTTCAAAGCTCTGATCATGAATCTGCTTGCGGTTAGATATTATAACTCTATCTTCTGTTGTCTTACTTCATGGAGCGGGCATTTACTCCTACTTCTTTCTTCTGCGTCTCGGAGGAGCTGGAACCGCAGTTTGCATTCATTGATCAGTGAGTTGTGTCTGCTGGAAACCCACCGACAGCAATGAATGTTTATCGCAGCCATTATAGATAGACGGATGGGGGGGAGGGGGGGGGGGAGACGGACACCCATCCACACACCCACCCGTCACGGATGTCGTTCCACTTCAGGTCCTTCCTTCCTCCCCGCGGTTGCGTTCGGCTGCCCTCAGGGTACAGTCAACGGTCGATGGTTTGTCAGGAGCTCAAAACTCACCGACAGCGTTGAATGTTAACCGAGGACACCAGAAAACAGGCACACACACACACACACACTGTTTCACGGGCTCGACTGGAACAGATGCTTATCTGCCTAACATTCTGATGTTGTAACAACTTATGGGGAAAAAATAAAAAAAATAAAAAAAAATAATAATAATTATATATATATATATATATATATATATATATTTTCCTCCATGCAGAATTTTTTTCAGTTTGTCTATTTTCCACACCTCCGCCCGAACTCTCCTGTTCCATTTACCGTGATCTGAACCCCACAGCCTGCACTTACTGTGTGAAAGCCCTTTGAGTCAGGCATGCATTATTAATGCACGCTCTGATTTGCCAACACTTGTCTAAATGCAACCAGCACCAGGAAGAACACACACACACACACACACACACACACACACACACACACACACACACACACACACACAACCTGCTCTTCTATTCTTTTGTTCCCGCGCCGTTCGCTCTCGCCCGCAGCTCCTCCTTCTTTGCTGCGGCTTTGTCTGGAAATCAAGGGCACGGTGCGATTCGAGGACGCCGAGAAGAGGACGCCTTCCTCACCCGAACAGTCGCGGAGAGAGAGAGAGAGAGAGAGAGAGAGAGAGAGCGGCGTGTCCGTAGGCCTGACCGGGAACAGATGGAGGGATCAAAGTCATGTGAAATAAGTCAAAACAGCAAGAATGCGAAGTATGGACTTCCTGAAAACGGGGGCTTTCTGGGAAGTGACCTAGCAAGAAGTTTAATAGATCGAAGTTTATTTAATCAGAAGGAGATGTTCGCTGGTGGAACCTGGCCTGCGATGCCTCGTCTACTACGGAGTTTATTTTTGTTAAGTTCCGTCGTGTTTCAGGTAGAATCGAGAATGAGGTGATGTTTTAACCATGAAACGAGACAAAAAGAACGCAAGCTGATTTCCATCAATAAGTCCTACAGGAACTCGCGTTCGTGTTCTACTGCACCTGGCTTCAGCTGCCTCGAGCAGTTTAACGGTTGGTGGTTAGTGTGTGTATGCGTGTATGCTTGTGTGTGAGTGTGTTGTCATGGAATGTGTCAGCCGTGACTCCACCACCACCACCACCACCACCACCACCCCTTCCTTGCTGAACCACAGAAGCGCCCGCCTTCTGTTATCACTTCTTCACACACCTGCTCACATAAACAGCGCAGGTCCGGAGGTGCGAGTCTCTTAAGTCTTCACGTCCCCTAGGCGACCCTGCAAAACAGGTTCAAATACCAGCCCTTCTTTTCTTTTTTAGAAGTGATATTCAGCTTTGCTGTATGCTTCAAAAAAATAAAGAAAAAAGAAAAAGAAAAACCCCAGTGCCCCAGGTCTGGTGGTCTGGACATGTGACCGAACATGCGACTGGAATTTCGGTTTCACGCAACCGCGAGATCCATTTCGCTCAGTCATGACACTGAATTATCCGGAACCCAAACTTCCTGTTTGCACAGATTGTAGCTCTCTCAAAAAAAACAAAAAAACTCCGGGAAAAAAAACGGACTTCACTTCTGCTTCTGGATTTCTTTCGCATTCAGTCGCCGTGTTTCTATTCATATATTTCGGCCCCTTGAATTCATGTAGGTTTGTTTAGTAGGCAGCGTTTTTCCACATCCTGTAACTGATTCTGCAAAATCAGTCAGAGTAACGGGGAGAAATCAGAGTAACGAAAGTTGGGGGAAAAAAAAAAAAAAAAAGACGACGCGGGCATTTTGGTGTTGCTGGACGTCATTGTGATCATCCGAAAAAATTGTTCTCTATTTTCACTCACTCAGTTATTGTCCATCGCAGGGTGATTTGGGAGCGCCTAATCTGCATCTCTTTGGACTGTGGGAGGAAACCGGGGGGACCCCGAGAAAACCCACCAAGCATGCGGAGAACATGAACGCGCACAGACTCCCAGACGGGAATCGAACCCGGATCGTGCAGGGGCGAGGCGACAGTGCTAACCACTACGCCACCGTGCCGCCTGTTCTCCATCTACAAAATGAAATATCTTGTCCCCAAAAATACCTACGGGTGACTGTGTTTGTGTAATATCACTTCAGGGGCTTAAAAGCTTGAACCTTTCGTCTTACAGGTACAAGACGAAGGTACTACATAAAAAAAAAATAAAAAAGAAGTGTAGAAGTGGGTTGGACTTTAAACGCAACCAACTGAAGACCAGACGTGCAGGAACGTAGTTGAACACGCCACACCAGGTTCCTCTAAACTCCAGCGAGTAACTGATACGCAGCGACCGAGAGCTGAAGTGAACCCTGACGCTAACTAATGGCGCTTTTCCACTGCATAGTACGGCACGACACGGTTCAGTACAGCTCACTTTTGGGGGGTTTTCCACTGGGAACAGTACCTGGTACCTGGTCCTTTTTTTAGTACCACCTCAGCCGAGGTTCCAAGCGCGCCATCAGCCTCTTTTGAAACAAACTCCTTCGTCTCGCTGTTAAAAACATCCACATGCCGACAATGAAGAACACCATGCCGTCGATATGCTCCATTGTTGTGTGTTTGTGGCGCGTTTACGATGATGTCACGGCAGTAGAGGCGCCCGTGAGTAATCCCGAGGCGCAAACCGAGCCGAACCGAGCCGAACAAAAGTGAGCTGTACTGAACCGTGTCGTGCCGTACTATGCAGTGGAAAAGAAGCTTAAGTACCCTTATGGCGCTTTTCCACTGCATAGTACGGCACAGCACGGTTCAGTACAGCTCACTTTGGTTCGGCTCGGTTCGGCTCGGTTTGCGCTTCCACTGCAGTTTAGTACCGCTTTAGAGTGGGCGGGATTATTCACGGGCGCCGCTACTGCCGTGACGTCATCGTAAATGCACCACAAACACACAACAATGGAGCATATCGACGGCATGGTGTTCTTCATTCTCGGCATGTGGATGTTTTTAACAGCGAGACGAAGGAGTTTGTTTCAAAAGAGGCTGATGGCAGCCAAAGAGAATTTTTGGTTAATACAAAAAGGTGCGTGCGATCCTTCTCTGGCTGTTTCTAAATATAGTGGTTCTGTTCAGTGACGCAGTAATGACGATTTTCTCCGGCCAATCAGTGACCAGACAGAGTTTACACGTCACGTTTTGGTAACGGTTCTGCGTGCTTGGAACCTCGGCTGAGGTGGTACTAAAAAAAGGACCAGGTACCGGGTACTGTTCCCAGTGGAAAACCCCCCAAAAGTGAGCTGAACTGCACCGTGCAGTGGAAAAGCACATTAGTTCCTGTTGGCACCAGTTCCAAAACCATACGCCGGGAAAGATGTACGTAACTATATAAGACGTCCATTCTTTTATTAATTTTTTTCCGAATCGTACTCCCGTGGCGTTCTGGTGTTCTGAAAGGTTCCCGAAGGTTTCAAACCTGTGCCGCTGCCGTAATTTCGCAGGCTCGTTGCGACGTTAGTCGGGTCCCCGCTGCGCCCAAAATGGTACGTCTCACGGCTTTCTTCTCCTGTCCTCGTTTCTATCCATCAACGCCATCTCCTTTTCTCTCCGCGCACAAGAGACGAGACGTGTGATTGTGTCTGTCTGGCTGTCTCATGCCTTTCTTCCCTTGTCCTCTTCCATCTATCATCACCAGCTTTCAGTGTTCCGTCCCTCCCTCTCTCTCACTCGCTCTCTCTCTCTCTCTCTCTCTCTCTCTCTCTCTCTTTGTGGGAGTTCAAAGGCCTTCGTCTCTGCGTCTCCCTCCCTCCGTGCCGCACTCCGGTCTTCATTAGGGATAAAGGTGATGAATATGGATGGAGGAGAGAGGTGGGGCTGTGGATTAGGAGCACAAAAAAAAAAAAAAAAAAGAGAGAGAGAGAATACACAAGAGTAACACAAACGGGTCGAGGTGGGAGACGGTGTGACAGAAGACCTGGCGATACACCGGTCTGTCCACCCGGGTCGGGTAACCTTCATCTCCAACCAGGATCGTCCTGCAACACAGACAAACACACACACACACACGTTTTCTTTTCTTTCTTTCAGATACAAGGCACACAATCTGTAACAGGCAGCATTATAGCTCACAATGCGGCCCGTGTTCTCGCTGCTTAAGTAACCTCGATGAGGCGATACGCTACTGAAAATGTGTTTGCCCGAGGTTGTGTGGAGCTGAACAAAAGCGTGCACACACACACACACACACACACACTCAGGCATATATACACACACACACACACACACACGGTTGTTTAATCCGGGGTTTAATCTCTTCGGCAGACGCCACGCTGTCATGGCGTTTGCTTCAGGCAGCGGCTAATCTCCGTCTCTCCCCACATTAAAAATTAAAAAGTGTGTGTGTGTGTGACTGTAAAAAACAAAAAACAAAACAAAAAAAAAAAGAATGCAGTCCGGCTTTGGGGTAATTGTGTGTACTGGGAGTTTGTGTACCTCCTTTTCTTTGTGTCTGTATCAGTGATGTGAACCTGTGTGTGTGTGTGTGTGTGTGTGTGTGTGTGTGTGTGTGTGTGTGTGTGTGTGTGTGTGCGTGCGCGCGCGCTCGGATAGCCTCAAGCCTTCACTTCCTTTCTTTTTAAATTACTGTTCCTGTCAGTTATGATCACCGAGGCAGAAGGACGTCGTCTGATGATGTCAATGGTACACACACACACACACACACACACACACACACACACACACGTGCGCGCGCACGCACACACTCAAAACGAGTCAGCTAGAAACCTCAAGGACTGCTACTCGTCCCATTTCTCTTTTTTTCCTCCGGTCCCCGTTCAACTCCGCTCTTACACTCTGTGTTTCGTCATCGCATCCAGTTCGACAAAAATCACACAACAGAACAGAGAGTCCTCCGTTAAATACCTGTCCTGCATGGATGGAGATTGTTTTTTTTTTTTCGCTTAGGCTTTGTGTGAAAGTGAGCCGCCCCTCGCTGTACTACACAGAACCCCCAGGTCCCCGGAAACCAGGTCGAGAACCGACTTCATAAAAAAAAAAAAAAATGAGGACTGATCTGAGAAAGCATAACGTTACGCGGTCAGCAGTGCCATTGCAATGAAGACGATGTCGTGACCCACAGTATCAGTGGTGTGAGGGATAAGATCAGATAAGATGACGCCAAACACTTGGGGGGGGGGGGGGGGTGTTGGTTGGTGTACAACTTCCAATACGGTGAAGGTGAGGGCGAGACACGAAGAAAACTTACTGACTCAAATCCATTTCCTTAAAGTCTCTCTAAGAAGTGTCTCTATTTACGAGTCCATAGATCTAAAGTTAGAGGATCGTGATCGTCCGATTCGTCACGGAGAACACGCGGAACGTTCTAGAAATATTATTGGACACTAGTTAGCCCAGAGTGACGAATCTGTGATTTATTTATTTATTTTTTTAATAGGAAAAAAAAATGTAAACAAACTCCAGGCGAACTATCGTGTGGTAGCAAGGTTCGTTAGCAATAATCGATCGTGGTGATGTCATCATGTTTAAGTATTAAATAAGATCAAAACGCCACAGAGGCTCCGCCCTGCGTTATTTTTTATTTTTTTCCCGGAGAGCTGCAGGAGCGAGGTGGATTAGACTGGCATGTAATCACAAAGCGAGCATGAGCGACACTTTGAACCTCTCCCTCATCATCTCTCTCTCTCTCTCTCTCTCTCTCTCTCTCTCTCTCTCTCTGTGTTTCTTTCAGTTTTTTCCTCCACTCGTGAGCCAAATCCTCTTCCCCTTCCTCAGTGTGCGTTAAGGGAATTATCACAGCCCCCACCTGCAGCAGACTCCATCACTGTCCTTTCTCCTCTTCTTATTCTCGCTCGCTCTGACGCACACACACACACACGCACACACACACACACACACACACACACACACACACACACACCACCCTTTTCTGTCTGTGTTGGGTTGTGAAATGGAAATGCGCTGATTTAGTCGTGTGTTAATCCCAC
>CM060111.1:42075558-42140558 GCA_030522415.1 Channallabes apus
TCTCCCGTACCGGACATCTTTCATTCTGCCCCTCTCTCTCACCCTCGTCCATCTCACACCCTTCTTTGTCTCCCGCTCGTCTCTTTCACCCTCTCTATCTCGTGTGAACTTGGAGCTAAACCGTTCCGTGTGAAGGCGTGCACGTGTGTTACGTGTCCCCCCCCCCCCCATCTCTCTCCGTGTTGACGGTGCCGCTCGTCCAGGAATCACACCCTTCACGCTTTCTCATCAGAGACTTCAGAGACAGAGCGGCGTTAAAAGCTCCGGCTCGTCTCGAGTCTGTTTTCCAGCGTTTTTTTTTTATTATTTTTTTTCACGAGAGCCACGACTCCATTCTGGATGTCAGCTGGAGTCTGGAACAACGGCTCCACCGCACAGATATAAATACCACTGCAGACCGCCACTGGGGAGCCGAACCCATTCATTTCATCGGCTGCGGTTGCAGAGCTCACTCACACACTCTCTCTCACACACACACGCATACACAGGAAGAGCATGCAGCATCTGGAGACTGGCATCCTGGCACCGGAGATCACGCTTAGGATGATCTGAACAAGTCATCGCTGTTTCACAACTAATGGCAGCCTGACTCGAAATCCTCCTTCGTTCCCGATTCGTGCTTATTATTATTATTATTATTATTATTTCTCCGTCTGTTTAGTTGTCGCTGAGCTCATCAGTGCCGTGTGTATGAATTCAGAACGGCCAAAAATTAGCGTACAAAAATAACACAAGGTCACGTTTTCTATATGTGTGTGTGTATATAAACGTAATGGAGGTATTCCGGTTCGACGAGGCTCGAAACACGTTTTATTTACACTCCAAATATTTCAACTCGGATGTGTTGATACTTGCGCAGCTACACACTGCTCTTTTCACGGCACATGACCGCTAAGAGCTTATGGGAATCAATTGCCGCCTTCCTGTTCCTCCAGAACTGCGCGTGCACACACACACACACACACACGCACACACACATGGCACACGCGTGCACACACACACACACACACACGGATGAAAAGTCAGCACAGATGAACATGATTATTCATCCTGACGTTAAACGAAAACTAAAATAGAATCGACAGTTTTATATATAATGTTTTTTTTTTTTTCCACACACACTTCATACACACCGTTGTGTGCAAAAAAACAAAAAAAAACAAGAAAAATATCCAACAACCCAGGAGATTCCAACACCAGAACCGAAAAAACATAAAACCCCTGAACCAGGGTGAGGTGACGACACGCCGCCGCGATCTCCGTCTGCTTTTACATTTACATCACGACCGCTGCACATGGAAATGACCTGAAGGCACACGCATGCAAAGTGTCAGGAGGCGTGCAGATGAAGAACCTGAAAGACGAGAGACGGAGAGAGACGGGGAGAGAGAGAGAGAGAGAGACAGACGGGGAGAGACAGACAGACAGACGGAGAGAGAGAGACAGACAGACGGAGAGAGAGAGAGACAGACAGACGGAGAGAGAGACAGACAGACGGGGAGAGAGAGAGACAGACAGACGGGGAGAGAGAGAGACAGACAGACGGGGAGAGAGAGAGAGACAGACGGGGAGAGAGAGACAGACGGAGAGAGAGAGAGATGGAGAGAGAGACAGACGGACAGAGAGAGACAGACGGACAGACGGAGAGAGAGAGAGATGGAGAGAGAGAGATGGAGAGAGAGACAGACGGACAGAGAGAGAGAGAGACAGACGGACAGACAGACAGACGGAGAGAGAGAGAGACGGAGAGAGAGACAGACAGACGGAGAGAGAGACAGACAGACGGAGAGAGAGAGAGAGAGAGAGACAGACGGACAGACGGAGAGACAGACAGACAGACAGACGGGGAGACAGACAGACAGACGGGGAGACAGACAGACAGACGGAGAGAGAGACAGACAGACGGGGAGACAGACAGACGGGGAGAGAGAGAGACAGATAGACGGAGACAAATAGACGGCGAGAGAGAGAGACAGATGGAGAGAGAGACAGACAGAGAGAGAGAGAGGATATCTTTCATATCTAATGTTTATACTGCAATGGTTTATAAATTCAGATTAATGTAATTAATGTTTTCTAATGGCTTTGGCAACAATGTAATACTTTTGTTAACATTCATGCCAATAAAGCTCTTCTGAACTGAACTGAACTGAGAGAGAGAGAGACACAGATGGAGAGAGACTGATGGACTGAGAGAGAGAGACAGATGGAGAGAGAGAGACACAGACGGAGAGAGAGAGATACGGAGAGAGACAGACGGAGAGAAAGAGAGAGACACAGATGGAGAGAGACTGATGGACAGAGAGAGACACAGAGAGAAAGAGACAGATGGAGAGAGACGGAGACGGGGGGGAGAGAGAGACAGACACAGATGGAGAGAGACAGACAAAGAGAGAGAGAGAGACAGATGGAGAGAGAGAGAGACACAGATGGGGAGAGACTGATAGAGAGATGGAGAGAGAGAGACAGATGGAGAGACAGATGGAGAGAGAGATGGAGAGAGAGAGATAGACTGAGAGAGAGAGGGAGTTGGAGAGAGAGGGAGTTGGAGAGAGAGACGGAGAGAGAGAGAGATGGAGAGAGACTGATAGACTGAGAGAGACCGACTGAGAGAGAGAGACAGATGGAGAGAGACGGAGAGAGAGAGAGAGAGACGGAGAGAGAGAGAGAGAGAGAGAGAGAGACGGAGAGAGAGAGACAGATGGAGACGGAGAGAGAGAGAGAGAGAGAGAGAGACGGAGAGGGTGTTGTAGGAATCAATGTCTTTAGATCTCTGTGGAAGTGAAGGAGACGTCTGGACGTCTGGACGTCTGTGCTTTTCTTAGAGATGGAGGGAGAGTCCTGGAAGTGTTTAGAGTGCAGTTTTACTTTTGTTCTTTATTTATTTATGTGACACATATTTTATATATATATTTTTTTTACATGAAACACGTCTGAACCAGTAATTTTTTAAAATGTCTTAATGCAGATTTATTTATTTTATTGCTGAGTTGTTTTAATCACGCCAGGCCGAACTGTGCAGCGTGTAACCGGCTTCTATTATAACTTTTCATATCATTGCATTTTACTCTTGACGCCCTGAACGTGCTGTTTTAGAGAAAACGTGCTGCTGATCGTCTCAGGTTTCCTGACGGAAATGAAACCGTAAAGATGATAATAGATAATAAATCAGTTATTATTATTTGCCGAGATTGTGTACCTTTTATTTCTTTATTTATTTCTTTATTTTACAGCATTAGAACTTTTCTTTGTGTGTGTGTGTGTGTGTTTTGTGCTGACGTAGTCCGACAGCCTATCAGCTCCTGAAGCACGTGGTGTCGATGCTCTATAATCTCCTGCTAGTTTATTTTTACGCTCCGACTCGGCTGATGATCGTCAGTGTTACTGCGTCTCTTCTCCTCCGTGTCTGCCGCAGAACAGTTTGTAGGGAAATTAGCACTCAAAACCACATTAAGATCTAATCTGTGACTGTGTGTGTGTGTGTGTGTGTGTGTGTGTGTGTGTGTGTGTGTGTGTGTGTGTGGAGTGGGATGTTGCTTTGGGTAAGTGTGTGTGTCCCGTTCTCTTTGCAACGTGCACGCAAGATTCAAATCATCCTCCAGGAGCTGATTAGAGAAGCTGCGGGATCAGGACCCGAGCGGAGAGACAGACGGAGAGAGAGACAGACGGAGAGAGAGAGTATAAACTAAACTGGTGTGTGTGTGTGAAAGAAGGAAAGACAGGTGGAAAAGAGGAGGGAGAAAAAGAGAGAAAGTATTAACAGGGACGTCCATAAAAAGAGAGGACGAAAAAAAAGAAAGAGAACGAAAGAAAGAGGAGTGACGAAGGCTCGTTCAGAAATAGAGGAAGAAAAAGAGGAGATAAAGATAGAAAGAATAACCGAGAGGGAAAAGAAAGGAAGAATAGGCAGAGAAAGACAAAAAAAGAGGAAAAAAGAGAAAGGTCAGAGAGAGAGAGAGAGCGAGCGAGAGAGGGCAAGAGGAGTGAGAGAAAGAATAAACGAAGAGGTAGAGAGACATAAAGGGCAGAGGAAGAGGAGACAGGAGAGAGAGAGAGAGAGAGAGACAAACCGGGAAAGAGAGGATGTTTTATAGGTAGTGCGTCAGGGTGATGACTTGGTCTGCGTGGGTGTGTCTCGACCCAAGGTGGTGCTTCTCAGACAGGTTTTACAGCTGTGTGTGTGTGTGTGTGTGTGTGTGTGTGTGTGTGTGTGTGTGTGTGTGTGTGTGTGTGTGTGTGGACAGTTGCGCTGATTAGGGCGCTGTTATAGTGCACTCTATTCTGCCTCACAGCCTCATCAAAGACTCCCATATCCTGTCTCACACACACTCCCCTCCCCTCGCCCGGTGCACACACACACACACACACACACACACACACACACACACACACACACACACACAGTCCCAGCGTGCGAGATTATCACAGAGTCGAGGGGGATGGGACAGGGCCGGGAGGCACAACGTATGTGCTGTACTTGTGTGTGTGTGTGTGTGTGTGTGTGTGAGATAAATGCGAAGAAGTGGAGCGAGAGAGAGAGAGAGGCTTTGTGTTGGCGGATGGAGATCGGATGCTCGGCGGAGCGAGTGAGTGAGCGGTGCGACTCCTGAGGTTTACTTACAAACCGCGAGAAACAGAGGAAAGAACAGAACAGCGAGAAACACACACACACACACACACACACACACACACACACGTGCGCGCGACGTTCCGCTAGACAAAAGACACGGGTACTTGCACACGTGCACGACTTTTCTTCCCCCTCTTCCTTCCCCTGTGACCCGACAAGACCGTACACATCCCGCATATCTGAGCGCGCGGCGAACACAAGCACGCAGTCAGACACGCCCCCCCCCCCCCCCCCCCCGGAGACCGTCCTCACGCCGCCGCCGCCGCCAGTCAGAGATGAGGACAAGAGGACGCGAGGCTGAAACGATACCACGACACCGCCATCACGTAACCGCGGTAACTCTTCACACCGAGGACCGGCTCGCGCACGAGCGTCCACACTTAACGGAGCGAGAAATTAAAGGAACGATACTTCAAAGATCAAAAAGAGAAAAGATCAAAGATCAAAAGGAAGTTCAAACACGAGCGACCGGAATACTTAGGGACATCACAGAAAGTTTTTTTTTTAGTGTGAGTGTGTAGTAAAAATAAGATTTGCAGGATTTCTGATATCACACACACACACACACACACACACACACACACACAGGATGCCCAGTGATTCTTTGTCTCTTTTAAACTAAAAGTGTTTAAGTGCACCTCCAGGGTCCGGGTTCGATTCCCGTACTCCGGTTTCCTCCCACAGTCCAAAGACATACACAATTTTGGGAACGCCAGTTAACCTAACCTGCGTGTGTGTGTGTGTGTGTGTGTGTGTGTGTGTGTGGGCCCTGTGATGGATTGGCACCCTGTCCAGGGTGTACCCTCCTTAGTGCCCTGTGATCCAGGTCCCTGCCACCCTGTATACAGGATAAAGTGGTATAGAAGATGTGTGTGTGTGTGAGTGAGAGGTTAAGTACACTGAACAGGTTTTTTCTGTTCCTAGCTCACACACACACACACACACACACACGCACACTAGAGAATGGCAATGGAAAAAAAAAATCCCCCTCCGACAGCTTGTTATAATTGCAGACCTCCTCTCCTCGGCGTGCCTCCCTTCCCCCCTCTTGAGCTGGTGTGTGTGTGTGTGTGTGTGTGTGTGTGTGTGTTGCGTCCACACAACCCCAGTCTTAATAAATAAAATACTGCTTTTCGTTAAAGAAGCATAAAGGACATGGAGAGAGAAAGAGGGGGGGAGGAGGGGTAACTCGTCTGACGTCCCGTCATTCTTCAGGTTTTAGGAATGACTCGGGGATCAGGAGTCCCGCCACCTCTAACCCCCACGGGGGCCCCGCTTTCAGGCTCTCGCTCTCTCTCTCTCTCTCTCTCTCTCTCTCTCTCTCCCCGCAGCTGGATGACCCGAGTAACCCTAAGCCGCGATGAAGGCTGACCCAGACTGTCTGGACGAGGGGCCGCCGCTTTTGTCCCCCTGTCTGCTGCTCTAAACCCCCCCCCCCCTCTTACCCCCCCCCCATCCTGTCTGTCGTGGCACACACACACACACACACACACACACACAGGATCCCGTGTGGTCTCCTCAAACAATCGACAGAGTTTCAGAGCCCTTTCGGACAGTTATACATAGATATGTGTGTGTGTGTGTGTGTGTGTGTGTGTGTGTGTGTGTGTGTGTGTGTGTGAACCCGAGTCGCAGCAACTTCACCTTGTCTAATTCGATCTCTTTGTGGATAGTGCAACGAACCAAGATCATCCGGATCTGCTTAGAAGTCTGGACGCAGTTCAGAATCCGAGGTGGCGACAGTGGGGCACATGTGTGTGTGTGTGTGTGTGTGTGTGTGTGTGTGTGTGTGTGTTAGTGTGTGAAAAGCTCTTCATTGAGAACTTGGATAACAGGAAAGCAAACAAGCCCAGGACGCCAGAACGCACTGAATGAACTCTGCACAGAGGCACGGAACGCACGCACACACACACACACACACACACACACACACACACACACATACGACAAAGAGGTAACGTTACTCACCCGTCCGTTATGCCGAAAGATCTCGGGAAGCCGGGACCGGCGGAGAAATCGCAAAAAAGAAAATAATAATAATAAAAAAATTAAAAAAACAAGCGGAGAGGACGTAGCTCCCAGAGTCCGAGTGTGGAGACTGAACTTCCCTCATCAGCTCAAAGTCTTTCTCAGTTCTCTTTCCTCCGTCTCTCACTCTTTCTTTCTTGCTTTGCAGAAGTGCGCGCCCCGTCTCTCTCTCTCTCTCTCTCTCTCTCTCTCTCTATGTTTGTCTCAGGCACAAAGCAAACTGAAGGTACAGAGAGTCCCGGCCGGTCTCTCTCACACACACACGCACGCACACACACTCGCACACACACAGACAAACGCACACATTCACAGCCTTGTCTGAGCCTGCTGAGCTTTATACGACCGGCTTGACAGACAGGGCCGTGCTGAGTCAGGTGACCGCGACGGGCTCCTCCGATTGGCCGGGCCTCTGGCAGCCCGAGGCTAGAGCGATACGATTGGTGGCTTTCGAGCCTGCTGAAAGAAGAAGCCCTCAGTATTCCAGACTACTGTTCTGGCCAGGGCAGGGCAAGGCTTCTACACATAACACACTCGCAGAGAGAGAAAAAGAAAGAGAGAGAGAGAGAGAGAAGGGGGGAAAGAAAAAAAAAAAACGTCACACAGTTTATCTACAGCGTGTAATAATAGACAGCTGCCATTTTGGCTCTGCAAAGTTTATGTAGAAGGCCACCGCGGCGTTCGTAGCAACAAAAAAAAAAACAAGTCAGGAAACATTTTTAAAAGGCGTGACATTCCTCTGTCTCTTTCTCTTTCGGTTTGTGACACCTGGTGTTATATAAGTGCGTAATGTTTAGGATGAGGCCGTAAAGCCTGTCGGAGAGACAGATCACTCGGCCAACATCGACGCCCCATGGCTCCACACACACACACCATCATGACTTAACCGCATCCATCCATCTTTTCTCCTGACGCGGCTCTTCTTTTCTTTCCGCGCTCTCGACCGTCGCTGCAGCGATGCAGCAGCCGTCCGTATGCATACGAGCGTCTGCCGCGGGATCCGGCGAGACGTAACGAGCACAAAAGATGCGCCCGAGATGGCACATTCAGACGCCCCGAGCGTCAACACGACCTGTGTGTGTGTGTGCGAGAGAGAGAGAGACAGGGGGGGAAGAGGGGGTGAGGTGAACCATAAAATCATCTCGTTAGAGCACTCTGTCACGTCAACCTGAAGCTGATGCGAGGCGATTGCCGGCCCTCTTCCCGTTTCCGCTGCGGTGCCTGTGACGGCCACAGCTCTCACATCCAGAGATCGGGCCTTCCCGACCGATTCTGCGGCAGTACGATACGGATCTCCATGTGAAGTCTGATCACTCGAAGCTAAAGATACGGTTGAAGCGAGGCAGATAAGGATGGACACGCTCTCAAAAGCGCAGAACAGGCGTTAGTTATGCATTTCGATTAGCACTCCGTTTTAATTTTAGTCATGGGCGACTTTCTCCCGCAGGCACGTTTCCTGTGGAACAACCACGACTTAAAAAAAATAAATAAATGTATATATAAAATAAAATAGGCGGCGCGGTGGTGTAGTGGTTAGCACTGTCGCCTTGCACCTCCAGGGTCTGGGTTCGATTCCCCGGCCAGGCTCGATTCCCGTCTCTGTGTGCATGGAGTTTGCATGTTCTCCCCGTGCTTGGTGGGTTTCCTCCGGGTACTCCGGTTTCCTCCCACAGTCCAAAGATATGCAGGTTAGGCTAATTGGCGTTCCCAAATTGCCCGTAGTGTGTGAATGGGTGTGTGAGTGTGTGTATGTGTGTGTGCCCTGCGATGGATTGGCACCCTGTCCACGGTGTACCCCGCTTAGTGCCCGAAGTCTCCTGGGATAGGCTCCAGGTCCCCCGCGACCCTGAACACAGGATTAAGCGGTATAGAAAATGAATGAATGAATGAATGAATAAAATAAAATAAAAAAGCTGCGAGTTTCTACATGCTCGATTTGAGCCGTTTGAAAGGAAGTACGCTTTCACACCTATTGAAAGTGAGTTCCTGAGTTCATTTGGAAGCAGACTGAGACCACATCGTGCAGACGGTCCTTGATTCTTCTGCCTGAATAACCACATTAACATGGAGAACACACCAGGGCTCCATTCAGACAAGCTAAATGCCAAATCGTAACTTGATGAAGTTTAGTAGGAGGCTCTTGGACCATAGAGCAATGGAAGAAGGGTAGGCTGGTCTGATGAACCACATTTTCTTCTACATCACTTCAACGGCAGTTTGATGTTCTGGACGATGTTCTGCTGGGAAACCATTCGTGCAAATGTTACTTTGAGATGTTACTACCTCCCTAAACATTGTGTCACTCCATTGTGGCACTGGTTATCCCATTGGCCAGTTTCATCAGGATAATGCACTCTGTTATGTTCCTATTCTTGACCAATGATTCTTGACCAAGAGTTCAAGGTGATGACTTGGCCCACAACTCCCCCAGTCTTCACTTGGATCGTGCATCTTTGCGATCATTGGAGACCCCAGCTTGCAACTTGTCGGATTTAAGGAATCTGCTGGTCCTAGATACCATGGGACACCATCAGAGCTGTTCTGGTGGCACAAGGAGGACCTACACAATGTTAGACAGGTGGTATCTCCTTGATTGGCTAGCATCGCACTGAATGACAAGAAATGTCCTTGAGGTTACAACTAATGGGGTGATAAGTGTCGTATACTTTATCACCCCTGACGAGCCACTGGATTGGGTTTTTGCAATCCAGTGATGTATAATCGCATTGCAGTAACACTATACAGAGTTGCGCATTTAGTAATCAAGCATGCATGTCTGCACTTGATCCTCGCATGCCTATTAGAAGTGAGAACCAGGAAAAAAATTCCCCTTGTAATTACAAAGTATTTTCATGCAGTTCAATCACAGACAGATTACAGCCTTTGTGATTCGTTTAGAGGTTATCTCCATGTATACGCCGGCTCCAGCGTACAGGAAATATCTGACAGTAGTTACCTTGTGGTTTCTTACCCATTGTCAATTCATCCAAGCCTTTTTTTTTGTTTTGTTTGTTTAGTCTACAAAATTACCCCTCCTCCAACCCCCACGTTTCATATATACCTTCCTCAGCTCACACCCTGCTTTATGGGTACTGTAGTTTCCAGGCAGGTTCCAAGACTGAAGAAAGAACAAAGGAGTTGCCATTCCAAAGCATGACCCACCCTTTCTCCCTCCTCTCTCTCTCTCTCTCTCTCTCTCTCTCTCTCTCTGAGAGTATGCATTAAAAACAACATCTGTGCTGTCTGGTCCAACTCTGGCCACATGTGTTACAGCAGTTAAGCAAGGCTGAGCGGCGGTTAAGTCAGCCTTTGTTTCAGTTTAAGAATTCGCATCTTCTGGAAGTTTTGTCGGAGATGAAAAGCCGAATAGAAGACTTGAGAACTCTTGAGATTGCTCAGAGTCGAATCGAAGAATGGCTGCTGAGAACCTAGACAACACCTGAAACAGAAGTCGTGGAGGTGGAGGTTTTACATTATCGCTCTGCACAAACACCTCCCAAGGGAACACAGAGCAGTCTTTATTTATTATTTTGTGTATATCAGCGTTAGACGAGTGGAGGAGGGGCCGAGAACTCGCATTCCCCTCAAACGAACCTTCTGAACCCTAGAGTGACTCTGTGAGCGATTGACCTCTTCCTATGCTGCCAGAGCTCAATGAGGACTGCTGTTTCAGAGGCCTGATACCGCACCCCCACTCCCCCCAACACACAAAGTCCATCCAGCTTCGTAATAGCTGTGTGTGCGGAAACATAGATTTAAGCTTCCCATTGATGTCTGATCTGGGGATAGTTTTGTGCCTATGATCTATAGAGAGGAATAAAGGGGAAAAAAACCGCCCGATAAAGCATGAGGAGCTGAGCCGAGCCGCAGCGTGGGCTTCCTCCTTCGTGGCTGCTCTCGAGTTTGGCTGCTGCGCCTAGTTTTTCAGACCTAAATGAGAGCCACATGTCACGAGCTGAGCAGCACTTGCAGAAAGGTGGGATTAGACCAGGGAAAGCCCACTATTTAAGGAGCATTCTTCATCGTCATCACTGTCCACAAGTGACATTGTTATGACATTTGCATCACAGGTCCATTCGGCTTGAACTGAAGGAGAATAACCTGAGAAAATTATGGTCGACTAATATTTTTCGTCCACTTATTTCCAAACACCCACTGTGAATACTCCTTAGGGCACGAGGCGGGGTACACCCTGGACACGCTCATTCACACACTTCTGGCTATTGGGGAATGCCAATCAGCATGTCTTTGGACTGTGGGAGGAAACTGGAGTATCCGGAGGAAACCCACTAATCACAGGGAGAACATGCAAACTCCGACTCGAGGTGGGAATCGAACCTGGAACCTGGAGTTGTGAGGAGTTGTAACGGTCTTTAGACAGTTCACTTTGGAGAAAACATCATCCCCTTATACTGTATGTGGACATTCGAGTCTCAAGAGGTCCAAAAAGTCAAAGTCCTGTTCAAACCACTACCCGTTCCAGACACCAGCCAAGTTTTGACAAACTATGTTCTGTGGAGCGAAACAGGCCTTTGCGAGGCATTAGGGATCTAATCAGGGAATCAGAGGTAGACTTGTCTTTGGGAGACGTCATTATCATCAGTTTAGAGGTCTTCCAGAAGACAGACTAACCCTACTTGGCAAAGTATTTAGTGCACAAGGTGGAAATAATGCTGTCAAACACTTTCATTTAATGAAATCTCGCCACACAGCCTCGAGTTCAGATAACAGCTACGTATATATATATATCGATGACACTAAATGTAAAACGAACTCACCTTGCTGAGATGCTGAGCCGTTTGGAACTAATGTGGATTAAGCGATTAGCGCCTGCTAATACAGGTGCGTCCAAGAAACTGGAAACGTGATTGCAACTGCAAAATTCAGCACAAAAGTAGTCCTAATGACTTTATCAGGATGTGGTAGCGGTGTAGACCGTTCAGCTTATTCACTTATACTCAAAGTGTTCTTGGAAATAAAAACACTGGACCCTCGGATTGCAAAAATATTTCCAATATTACCAATTTCCAACACAATGATCATATTTTTGCATGTAAAAACAATCAGAATATTTAGACAGAATAGACACACAAATATAGTAAAATATTAAATAAATAGACATTAAACCTCACTTGACCTTAATTTATGATTCCTCTTGGCACCGGCCACTGAAAGTGGGTCCCTTTTCTTCTTGCTTCCGTCCTTTTTCAAGTTCTTGGGACTCAAGTCCTATGTCTTTACAAAATTTTGCACAAATACAACAAAAAAAAAGTTTAGGATTCAGATTATTTTTAGCTGCTGTTACTTTTCTACTCTCTATTTATTAATTATTATTAAATTAGCATAAAGTTATTAAATTTCAAAAGATGTTTAAAGTCACGCCGCTCTACGTTTCTGCTTGTTTTTGACTTTGCAAAATTGAGACAACAAATCGTCAAATTGTCGATTTAAGCATTATCGCTAATCACGTTAGTCATAGCTGACAGGTGACGGTACGGTTCTACAAGCCTTTTAAAGAATAACACACTTGGGTACGTGCTGCGGTAGGTAAGTTAAAAAGTAAGAAAAATTTCCTCTTTTTTTTTTTTTTTTTTTTTAACATTTTTTAAAATTAAGAAAACACCAAAAGGAAAAATCACCAGAATTTCAATTGAAGTAAAACTTATTCATAAAGTATGAGTAATGTCATATGTTAATATAAGAAGCATATGATTTGTTGTAGCCATCACTTTTTAAAATATCATCAGCTATATACACACATGTCCTTTTCTTTGAACATAACATTATTATGTGAGCCATTTTTTATATATAATATATATATATATATAATATTGGAAGTCGTCTAAGCCAAAAGTGAATATGGAAATGTTTTCTATAACTTTCATACCAGTTTCAAATTATGTGTCAGTATTTCTTAGCACATACACTACACTACCGGAACGTCTGGTGAAAGGGACGTAATTATTATTGGACTTTTGTGCCTGTATTACATATGGAACTATGGTGTTGTCGTGGTGATGATGTCATTGTGGTTTGGACCGACTCGCGGAGTCAAAGTCGCCTTTGTGCCGACGGATAAATTAGTTGTTTGTGAATTACGGCGCAGACATAACACGAGCATGAAGTCGTACGCACATTATTATTATTATTCATCCGTAAGCTGGAACGTCGCGCTTTGTAACGCACCAGAAGACGGGGCGATATTAGCGAGCTTCGTTTGCAGCGTCGTCCTACTGTAGCTAGCAAGCGAGCCTCGTCTTGCACGAAGAAGTCTTCTTTCTCAGCTCGCAGGCTCGCACTGCGTCTTCTTGCACTCTGAAGTTTTCATGGTTCCTGACATTTTCCCTGCCCCCAGCTCCACTCGCACTCGGGGAACTCGGGGCCCCTCGACCACATCCTGCAGCTGTCTCCTGGTTGACAGACTCAATTCAAACAGTTTAAAGGCTGAGCTATTACCTTTATCCCAGTGAAACCCAACCAGCCCCGACCAGTTCAAACACTAATAAACACTTAAATACAGAAATATACCTTGCCTGTTATCTGTCACAATATTCCGTACAATAACTTCACATCATTTTATTTTATTTTAAAAACTAAACTACATAAAAATGTTATGTTGTTATAAAGAGTGAAATATTGTAGTATCTCTAGAAGTTATGAAATAAACATATTTCCCCCTTTTTCTATTAATGGTATTTTAGTTTCCTAGTTAGAGTTTTCTTATTTTTCAGAGTGAGCCCAGTTGGTGTGCTAATTTTAGATTTTAGATTTACTTAACTGATTTACTTTACACATTTCTTTTTCCGAATAAACACAATAGTGATGTTGTAGAAAATATCTAACTTTTTCAAGTTCCTCAAATGAAATCGTTGCCCATCTGAGCAAAAAAAACCCAAATACTTATTAACTTTATTAATGTTATGAATAAAAAATAATAAATAAACATTGGCACGTCTGACATAGTTACTGTTTCTACAGGTTGCTGCAAGAAAAAAAAGTAAAGTAATGTTTAAAATAAGTTATTATATATGTATAATGTAAAATTTTATTTGTTGAAAGTAAAACTATTCTAAAGTTAAATGTAAACTGTAGTGTAAAGCCCAACAGAAAGTATCTTGTAAAGTCAGCTGTAAATTAAAACGTAAGACAAAAATCATAAATGTATAGTGTAATGCAAAGTAAAGTAAAATGTGTGAAAAGAATGTAACTGAAACGTAAAGTACAATCCAAAAGAAAGTGTAAAATAAGATATAAGGTAAAGTAAAGAGAAAAGTAATGTGTAACATTTGATGTATAATGTGAAATCGGATTTGTGTAAAATAAAAATATTCTAAAGTACAATCCGAAATGAATATATAAAATAAGATGTAAAGTAAAAAAAAATAAAATAAATAAAAACGTAAAAAATGCATTACTTTGCATGAATAAAATGTAAAGTACTGTGTGAAATAAGATGTATAAAGTGAAAAAAAAAAAACGTTATTTAAACATAAAGTACAATCTGGAAGAAAATGTAAAATAAACTTTAGTTTAAAATGTAAAATAAGAAATGCATCCCTGTGCATAAAGTAAAATAACTGCATAAAGCAGTGTGTTCATATAGAGTGTATGATGTGAGTGAGGAGACGTTCAGCGGGTGAGACGCGGCGGACGTGTAGCTGTGATCAGCGTTTCCAGGACGTTCACACGTGACCCTGTTCTGGAAGACTGCCAAGCGTTTGATCAGTAGGAGTGCGTGTGTGAATACGGTTTCTCCTGAATGGTGTGTGTGTGTGTGTGTGTGTGTGTGTGTGTGTGTGTGTGTGTGTGTGTGTGTGTGTGTGTGTGTGTGTGTGTGTGTGTGTGTAGAACAGCGAGAGAGAGTGAGATGTTACTGTTAGTACAGTATTCCTGCACGATGAGTGACTCCACACACTCGGACTTTATACACTGAGATGTTCGATTAGATTCAGCGCATCAGACTAGAGTTAGGACTGTCTGTCTGTCTCTCTGTCTCTCTGTCTGTCTGTCTGTCTGTCTGTCTGTCTGTCTGTCTGTCTGTCGCTGTTGATCCCGATCAATTTTTACTGTCTCTTATTTTATTTATTTTTGTTTGTTTTAGTTTCTGTTTTTGTCTCCATGTCCTTTTCTCTCTGTTCTTTCATTCTCCTTATCCCCCCCCCCCTCTCTCTCTCTCTCTCTCTCTCTCTTTCATTCTCTCTAAATCTCTGTGTACTTTTTCTTTCTTTTTTTTCTTTCCTTTTCTTTGTCAGTGCGTTTTCTTGTTTTCTTTCTTTCTTTCATTCTTTATCTCTTTATTTGTCAATGAATTTCTTTATGGTCTCACTTTTCCTGTCTTTTTTTCCCCCTCTTGATCTCTGTGTCTGTCTGTCTGTCTGTCTGTCTGTCTGTCTGTCTGTCTGCCTCCATGTCTGTCTCTTTATCTGTCTGTGCATCATCTAGTTCTCCTTCATTCTCTCTTCACCCCACTCTTGAGCTTTATTGGCCAGAATGTTAACAAAAATATTACATTGTCGCCAAAGCAATTATAAAACATTTATTACATTATAAATAACATCAATCATCAATAACCTCCTCAATCTCTGTTTTGCCGTAATTTTTTTCTCAATTCATCTCTTTATTGATCTACGAGTTCTGTTTCTTTATCTTTCTGTCTCACTTTATTTTTCTTTCTTTCTTTTGATCTCTCTTTCTTCTTTTCTTTCTCTCTTTTTATCTGTCTATGCATCATCTTGTCCTCTTTGTTTCTCTTTCATTCTCTTTCCCACCTCTCTTGGTCTTTTACGTACTCCTTTCTTTCTTTCTTTCTTTCTTTCTTTGTCTTTATCCTTGTCTCTTTTTCAATCCAAGACTTTGTCTCTGACTTCATCTCTTTATCTCTGTCCATGTCCATGTCTATGTATCATCTCTCTTTCTCTTTATTCCCCTCCCCACACCCCCCCCCCCCCCGGTCTATCTGACTGTCTCTCGCCCCCTCTCTCATTTGTTCAGTCTCTCTGAATGTAAGTAGGAAACTAGGTCATGGAGGCAGGGTGCCAATAGTGGTGGTTTGTCCTCTCTCTCTCTCTCTCTCTCTCTCTCTCTTAACTTAAATAGAGCTTTTATGTAAGTGGAGGAGGGGAGGCGGCCCAGGGGGAAGGGGAAGAGGAACGAGAGCGCTATAGGGATGACATTCTCCCTGAGAGCGTCGCTTGAGAAGGGAAACTTGGAGAGGAAACTGTCCGACTCCTTTTCCTGACCCGACTCCTTCGCTCTCCCAGAAAACGCCACGTTTATATATAACGCCGTGATCCTATAGCTTCTCTCTCTCTCTCTCTCTCTCTCTCTCTCTCTCTCTCTCTCACGGTCCTCAGCTGAGAACCAACAGCATCATTTACAATAAACAGGAAACTATTGGTTAGTCTTTGTGTAAATAATTGTGAGTGGTTTGTTTTTTTCGACTGACGGGCATTTCAGGGATATTTCGGCTCGGAGGCTCGCAGCGTTTCCAAATTTAGCGCACTCGTGTACAGATTAATGACGTGCGGAAGTACTGAATATATATACAAAATCAGCGCGACTCGTCGACTCATCAAACAAGAAGGAAGCGCGTATCGTCCGGGCGTAATTAAGCTCGCTACAAGCTGCTGTTACGCAGAAACCATAAAGCGGCGTTATTAGAAAACGAGGGAAGAAAAAGATTGCTCACAGAAAAGCAATGTAGAAGTGAAAAGAAGCGAACGTTCCAGCATCGTGGTCGAGAGCAGTGGGATTTTTGACTCAAACACCAGGTCTAAAAACGGACTAGTTAACGTTGTCGACCCTAATAATTAGATTGATAATTAGATTAATAATGGAAACAATAGCCGAATCCGAATTGAAATGCATCATGTAAAGACAAATCAGATCAGATCACACACGATCCGAACCAATCAGAACGAGACTGGGGTGTAAACATTTTGTTACTCAATTCAGCGGGAAAATATTCGCTGTGTTGACGCTTTTTTCACAAAAAAAAGCTGAGCTGAGCTCTGTGGCCTCGCACCTCCAGGGTCGAGGGTTCGATTCCCGCCTCGGGGTCTATGTGCATGGAGTTTGCATGTTCTCTGTCCCTGTTATTTGATGTTTAAATACTTTTGAACACGTAAGCACACATCATAACGGATCAGCGTCTACGTAACCAGTTAAGTCGGAATCTCTGGGGAAGAAAATAAAGATTGCAATCAGATTGAAGAAATGATGTCTTTGTATATGGTGTGTGTGTGTGTGTGTGTGTGTGTGCGAGCCCTGCATCCTTACCAAAAGTCTGACCGTATAAAATGTATGATGTATATGATAGTGTCCGGTGGTGTAGCGTGAGCAGTGTGTGATACATGATCACATGTTTTCATTCCGTTTTGGGACAGAAGTTTCTATTTTAGGAAACCGATGCATTAAAGATGCGTCCGAAGCACAAAACTATCCAACACAATACGGCGTCCTAGTTTAGCTCGTGTCTGGCGGGAAGAGAGGGAGTGAAGTGTGGGAATACATTTCAATTTATGTTTCTGGCAAAAAAAAAAAAAAAGGAAAGATTTCTGGCGTCTAATAATAACACGCCGTGCTGAAAAACCGGGGAAAGCCCTCCGAGAGGAAGCGCCTACCAAATGAAGGCTAATCAAAACGAATATCATTCACGAATGAACGCTTTTTTCCAGTTGACAGAAGGGTTCGACGTACGCTTCCTTAGATAAGCCTAGTTTAATACAGGCAGCAGTAAAGCAGGAGCTTTTATAGATGTTGTTTTATAAATGTCATATTTTTTGTCATAGGATAACTAGCTGTTTTGAAAAATCTTCACGCTCCTTATAGGTTCACGTCAGTAATAATTCAAAGCAGAAATCAATCCAACAGGTCAAGACAGACAGACGTTTTTTTTATTTATTTATTTTTAAATAAAGCACAGGTTGAACCTTTGTTCTGAGGCTGTTATGGCTAGATCTGTGTCTTGTTTAGCCTTTGTCTTTGATCCTCTGCTCTGTATTCTTGTGTTTGTGCTCTTTGAACTGTGCACTCAAGGTCGAGTGTGTGTGTGTGTGTGTGTGTGTGTAAGAGTGTCTGAGTGAGAGTGCTGGGGTCTTGGTTGGGGGATTTCCTTTCATTGGGGGAGACTGAGGCCAGTGTGATGGACTTAAAGCTCCCTTTATAGCGCTGTACAGATCCGTACCGGTCACGTGAAGTCGTCCTTCATGCCAGCGTTTTTCATTCACAGCTAAGTCGTTGTTAGTGGCGTAAATCTCAAATCAGGAGTGGAGTAAATATATATATATATATATATACATATACTCCACTCCATTGTGTATATACTGTGTTCTGACTACACCACAGTACTGTACAATACAATCGCGATTCTAAGGCAATACTGTGATATTTGACGCAATATTTGATTATACCATTAAATCTCCTGCGTTATCTTACAGTTTCATCATATACTAGCGTTAGTACGTGTCGTTAACGGTTAAAGAGTTAAAAGTTAAAGTTGAAAATAATCTGCTGATCTTTAATGTAATCAGTGATATTATTATTATTATTTCAGGTTGAAGCCCACGTACATGTCTGTCTGTCTGTCTGTCTGTACTCTCTGTCTAACTTATTAATATAAAGAAATCACATTCTGTAAGGTCGAGTATCTGACGCCTTGTTTACACTGAGTTGTCCTTCTTTGGTGGTCAGACAAATACACTCCCTGTTCGGTAATCGGAGAGAGAATCACAGATGAGAAATGGAAAAAGTAGATTGGGATAAAGATGAAGTTTTGTCTTAAAACGACTCCAGCGTGTTAAAATTGAACTAATCCCAGTAAAATTATTCACTTTATCTTTTCTAATTAATATCTATTGGTGCAGGCGTTTGTTTACATCGAGACAGTAGCGCATTAGTAGATTATTTTAAAGTAGATTATTAAATTCGACACATAACATCACTTTTACTCAACATTTAGATTTTGGTGCATAACCCTGGGCTCTCAGTCCGGGTATTTTACACGTCTTTAGCTTGGATTGCTGTGGATGTGTTTTCTTTAACGACCAGCATTTTATCTCATAGTGGTGCTTCACATTACTGCTTGGTTTTAAACTTTAAACTGCCAGAAGAATAAACATTAATTGAAGTTTTCATCGTGTTCCTGCCTTTTTTTTTTTAGTTTTTTTTTTGCTGTGTCGGACTTTTGTTTGTGTTTCGTGAGGATTTGGGTGGGTTTCGGTGTCTTCCACATACTCTGTGTATTTACAATAAACTTCAAACTTGTGTTTGAAACTGTCCCTCCCCCAACCCCTCCCGGGGAGCACGGCCAGGTTAGCTGTCTTGGCACTTTGCCATGGACGACTGCAGCGTCTTCAGCACATTCTTGAACATGAGATCTCCTGAGGATAACATTTTTTTCTGTTCAGGTGCTTTTTAAATTAGGAAATCACATCCTGATTTTTATTATTATCATTAATGTTTTGAGCCTGGTATTGAAGTGACATTGCACAACACTGCTACTGCGTAAGGGCAAACCTTGCGTGTGTTAAAATAGCCAGCGTGAACGTAACACCGTCTCGGACGTCGTCTTGTCTGTGATCACATTTCGTGAGACAGACGAACAGAGAATTAGATTCAATGACGGAAAGGCGACATTTACATTGACGTTTCCATGCGTGCGTTTGACGTTTGAGACGACTAGACCAAACAAAAACAGAGTCCAGGTGCCTGCCCGGACTTGTTCACTTACAGGAGATGCCCTCTTCTTCGTCTTCTTCTTCTCGTTCCATCTCTCCGTAAAACCTTTCTTCTTTGTGTTTTCTTTTTTCTCTCTCTCTCTCTCTCTCTCTCTCTCCCTTATCTTATAAAGCTTGCTGGAATGCAGCTTTGCATCAAAAGTCTTCTTAGACGTTTGATGAACAAGTGCAGATCTGGAATGCACGTTATTTTTTTCCTTAATGAGATGTTTGTCATTGTGTCTCGCTCTTATCTCAGGAAGATGATTATCCGATTCCAACAAAACGTCTGATTTCATTTCATGCTGTACACTTTACATTCCGAATGATTTACGGTTCTTTAACCTCAGTGATTCAGCTTGTTTTTCACACCGAGATGTACAAAAGGGTTACCAAGTTCAGGCACGGTGAAAAACATGACGTTTCTTTAAGGAGATATGGAACAAGATCCAATTGTATGATATATAAATGATGGCGTCAATGAAATTTTAAATATGTTTTAACTATTTAAGCATTTTACAAAGGTGAGTCCAAATTGATCCGCACTCTGGCTGTAGAATTTATTTTATTTTCATTTTTAAACATAACCTTCTTGCTTCTTTCGTGAGCCACGAATGCACCGCTGTCTTCAGTTCTTCATCATAAATGAATCTCCGTCCTCGTAGTTCTGCTTTCAGGGGACCGATTGAGTGAAATCAGGACTATAGGGAGGCCGTTTTAACACCTCAGTGTCGACAGTGTGTGCAGAAGTGTGTGGACGTACATCGCCCTCGGATATCAGTCCTCTGTGTTTAATCCGAAGTCTAGTCTTCATCTGTTCAATAAGCGTCTCACTGTAACGAGCGCTGGTGATTGTTGAACCTTTATCCTGATCGTGTTCCAATACTTCTGGCCCTTGAGAATCCCAGAAAACGATAAGCGTTGATGAATTCTTCACCTGATGGTTGACTTTTGAACTTTCTCTCGGTCGGTGATTGAGGATGTTTCCGTTCCAGACTCTGCCGTTTACTCTCAGGCTCAGCGTGACGAATCCGGGTCTCGTCAGAGTAATGCTTTCTCTTTAAGAGACTTTCCCTTTTCTTAAGAGTACTGCTCTATATTTTTCTTTTTGCTACTTTTTATGCCCTTCTGTGAGTTGTCTCGCCACCAGGTACACCGTCAGACCACGAATCACTGCACGCTTGCATTCCTCTTCCGAACAAATCATAAGCGGGACGACTGTTTTTACTCGCACCGCAGTCACAGATGAACTGATGTGACACGTACATACCCGCACTGCAGTGACGGTAGCCTTTAACGGGAAGAGCCGGCAACAAAAGTTTTAGTATAACTGGTATGCGGTTCATTTTTGACTCACCCTCGTACTTATGATTCTGTATGTTTGCAACTTTCCTGCTGACTAGAAATCCATATTTGCTGTTGTAGGCCCTAACAACTAATTAAGATGATGTTAACTATTTGTAATGTTAAATGTGACATGACACAAGGCACTGCTGGACAAAACAGGAAACCGGTCAAGGCACAGTCATTGTGTACGGTAAGCGAGACGCCGCTCAGAGTGTTCATTAGTCTTAACCAGAACCACAGAGACATTTACATTTCAATCACAGATCTCATACTCCTGCAATCTGAACAGCTTTAACCCTCAAATCCGATTCCTTCGAGATTCATTACTGGCTCCGAAAACAACGAGGCCGACAAAACAAAAATGGCGTCCGTTTCTTTCTTTCCGCCACTTTTCTTTGAAGTGCTAATGAAGCAGCGTCTATGTGATTAACACAAGATGGCTATCTGAGCCTCCATGCTCCGTGCTAAGGGACTCGTCGTGAGAGACAGAAGAGAAGAGACGCGACGCTCTGGTGTTTTTTTTCCCGGTACGTTTTTTTTTTTTTTTTTTTTTTTTTTTTTGCAGTTCTTTAATAATTGATCTGGTTCGGGGGAAACCCGGCTCCGCGATCGGGTCCTCTCCTCATTCCACTCGGGTTTTCCAAGTGCTAGATCCGAGAGAAACCGTGTTAGTGGGTTACCCAGTTCTGTCAGCTAGCGCTTCTGGAGAACTTCTGAAACGGTGCGTCATGCTGGGGGGGGAAGAGGAGTTTTATCGGCTGTGTTTTTATGGCTCGACTCTCGAGGATTGAAAAAGCAGTTCTGGCTCACACACACACACCAGTGAGACTCGTGGGGAACTCGAGCCGGCGTAGACAACATGGCGGTTTTTTCGAATTTCTCACTCACTTTATTTTGGCCTCCCAAGGGCTTTTCTACATATACTGTAATTCCACCCTGACCTTGAACAGCTTTGAAGGGATTTAGGAAGAGACGGGAAGTAAAGGTGATGGGAAGGAATGGATGTGAGTTTATACATGTTTTGGAGACCAGTGATTTAGTTGAAGTGAATTGAAATACCTGCATGCTGTCGAGGCCGTAGACATGAGTAACTAATTTGTCCACAGACATCCATCCTTCCAGAAGTTAGCAGACTTACCTTTCTGATACCCGAGATCCAATCTGCAGACTCTGTGTCATTTTCACACTAGCGACCCAGGACCGTTTACGAGAACACTTGACCCTCAAAGCCTGGTTTATTTTGATCAGTGTGAACACAATCGTTCCAGACCCGGGAACCATGCTCGAGACTCTTGACATTTTTTCCGAGATATCAATAATGTTATGCATAACATGAAGATTGACTTCCCTGCTTTCTAATTCTCTTTGTGTTTACTGCGGGCTCGCAAACCAACGCGGTGCATACTGCCACCTGCTGTACCGGAGAGAGAAAATACTCAAGTGCACCCGAGTACGGAGAACAATAATAACGCAGGAGCCAGCGTAGGAGGCTTGTGTCCAATTGTTCAAATCAATCATACTTAGCGTGAAAATGCCAGTGAAGCACTTGGCATTGGAAGCACTAAAAGAAAAACAACAAAACCAAGAGTGCTTGTAGAAATTAAGTTGGAAAGCACTTTGTAGTCAGCTATTGAAATATTGTTGTTTAATTACAGGGGTACAAAAAAATTCAAGAAGAATTTATTCGCCATTTGTACACATACCAACCGCACGAGTGCATTGGATTATTTTTTTTTTGTGCAGAAACTCGCAGTCAGGGTTAAAAAAAAAAAAAAAAAAAAGAACGATTGGACTACGGTTCAGAAAGGTCCCAGGTTCAAACCCCACCGACCCCCAAGATGCAACCGTTGGGCCCCTGAGCGAGGCCCCTAATCCTCAACTGCTCAGATGTATAACGGGATAAAAACGTAAGTCACTCTGGATAAGGATGTCTGCCAAATGTCGTAATTGGTCCTAGAAGAAGGATTTTAGCTAACAGATTATAACACACTATAACCATTATCTAGTGCACTGTGGTATGTTTTAAACAGTATCATTCCATTCGGTATCATCACATTCCAATTGTTAAAGTAAAGAAGAAGCAAAACTTTTTTACATTCCAAAAGTAAAGAAACAGCTACATAAACATTGACACATACATTACGTTGCTTTTAACAAAGTTTGGCTCTTGATCACCGCAAACCATTTTTTTTAGTGCTTGTACTGTAAAGCTGAATCCTGATTGGCTGATCGGACGGGACACTTGCCCCTCCGCAGGTCCTACTCGGGCTCATCCCGGAACCCACGTCCATCCCTTTGCCCTGCTTCCTATTTCATGCGTGCATCAGGATGCTTATGGGTGTTCCGCGTCTGCTCGGGTACATCATTCAGACACTGACACGCTGCAGCACAGCGGGCTTTAATCTGCAAAGTTGTTCTCGATAATTGTTTCGTATTTGACTACAGGAAAGTGCACAGGGAGAAGGATGTAGGAAACCGTGCAGATGAGATTCAGTGTGATTTATTTATTTTTTACTCCATAGGCAAAAAAAAAAAAAAAAAAGACAATCGTTTGCTAGAATAACTCATTATGAGTTTGTCTCATTCTTTCTTTTTTTTTCTCTTTCCCACTTCACTGAATGAACTAGACTGACACAGCGGGATCTGCAAGCATCCATTTTTTAAATCCCATCATCTCTTACACTTCTCTCCCCCTCGCTTCTGGTTTTTCACTCTTTCCAATTAGCATAATGACCGAGGTTTGCAGATTTAAAAAAAAAAATAAAAAATGGGCGGGGGGGGGGGGGGGGGGGGGGGGGATGAAGATGGAGAAGAAAGCAGCACGCTGGTAGAAACGCATCCCGCGTGGCACGCGTCCCGACACTTTATCTGATGTAATGTTCCCTGACGTATTGAGAATGATTTTTTGCCTACAGTCCTAAACAGCTGTGGCCTAATTCCGCTTTGTTTTTCTTTCCCTTTCACTTAGCTGTTTGCCTCGTAAGCCTGAGTTATTCCTGGCATATAAGGTCGGACAGCGTGTTGGCTTGTCAGAGCCCATGAGCACCGAGCGTACGGGATCGTAGCCTTGGGATTATTGTATGGAAAAGGGTCAAGCTGTGCCTCGGGGGTTGGCGGGGTGGGTAGAGGTAGGGCTTTTTCTTTTTATCTTTTTTTTTTTTTTTTTTTCGTAAGGAGTGGGTGTCTGCTCCAGATCCACTCAGTATGCACAGCTTGTTCATTACAATACGGAGGGAAATGAGCCATCACTCATTAAATATGCACATATTCATCATACATCATGGGTCAGAAGACAAACATGCTATTTAGACCCAGTGCGTTAATTTGGGTTTGGATTTGGAATGCTACAATGGGTGAGAGCTTCAGCTTGGTAAATAGTAGGGATGGACAAAGATCACTTCTCAATACAATGCGATGCATGAATTATCTTTTTTTTTTTTTTTTTTTTTTCGGTCCAACTTCATCAAACGGGTTTTTAGAGTGAATGAGATCTGATACCAGAATAAGAAACGCGAGAAACGCAGCAGCTAATACACTTCGCGAGCCTGTTTTTGCCGACGCTATCGGATTCGTGACCGTGAAAATTATCAGAACCGTTGGGGATATTAACATTTCCCACAGATACGTTAGTGAATTGCTAATTAACAACCTCGTAATGGTAGAAATGGCATTTTTTTATTGCGCTCAGCATCGTAGTCTATAAGGTTTTACAATAAACCTTCATCGAAATTAAGAACTTCGCAACATCAAACGGCAAATATACAGAAGGAATCAGCAAATTTAAGAAAATGTAAGAAGAAATTTCAGTACAAATTTCATCAAAACATGGTATTGGTGCTAAAAAGTGTCCCACCTAGGAGAAAAAAAAACATTTCAGATATGATCACACCATTTTTCGTAACACCTAATGCTTCTTATCTCCTGACCCATGCTTATTTGGGTAAATATGCTTTTTTTTGCTTATATTTTTATCAGATAAATAGAAACACATTTGCTAAATACAATTTCATGCCTCTTTGTAGTGTCCGTAACTTTTTTTGAATTCAAATCTTTCGACGATCTTAATTGGTATTGATTTCACATGAAAAGACAGAAACCTGAAGCAGTGTATTATTCTAAAATGCAAAATCGATAAGATATTGCAACAAGAATTTGACATGGTTACGGACACTACAGAATTTTTTTTTTGGGGGGGGGGACCCTTAATTTTGCACAGAATGATTTAATTTAACGGTTTTACAGGTCATGCTTGTAGAAGCTTACACCAATTTTAATATCAATACTCATAAAGAAATTTGAATAATTTGCATTTGAAATTAATATTGTTTGATGCGAGACGGTATAACGTTCCATTTTCTGCATTATAAGAAAACACCACAGCTCATAAGGATTCAACATATAAAGGGTGTTTTTTGACATAACATATTAATAACAACATATTAATTCTTGGTTTTCTTTAAACGGAAACGCTGACAGTCAGTGACCCTGCGGCTCAACACATGCGTTCGTCTCCGTTTCATGGTTTTCGCGGTATCGTCTACCCGTACAGAGCGCATACCTGCGGAGTCGCATACCTGCTCTATCACTGCGTACAGGTTCCAACCGGCTTCTGAACCCCAGATAACACGCACTGATAAGAACAGCGAAGCTCAAAAGAGTGCGAGTAGCTGATATGATCGACGTGTCTCAGGGACGTGCGTTATGATTCAGGAATCTGAGAAGCCAATAGTCGATCCTACGCATGCTCCGGCTGCATCAGCAGCTCGTTGGAACGCGTCGTCCAGAGCCGCAGTTCAGAACTTCTGTGAATTTAGTAGGAACCTGAACATTTTGTGCAGGTGTGACGTCTCTTCAACACGCACCTTTTCAACAAGTTGAAACTCATTCAGGAAATATTCAAGTATTTATTGAAGATGTAATTATCATCTGTCGTTACTGTTTGTCGTTTATAAAACTTATTCTGAACATTGTGTCGGTCACGACTGATCACCTTTAAATTGTCCAAAGGTCAATAGTTACTGTGATTTTCTAAAAAAATATTGTCCATGTTTCAGATCAATGGCTTAAAAGAAAGAATTCAAATTCAATTAATTTCTAACTTACTTCTAAGTAATGACAAATACTCATGTTTTCAATCTAAAACATTCAGCGTAATTATTCACATATTCTGAGTACAGCACTGTCAGACATTGGCACCGGACCTAATTTGTTCAAGCCGATATCCTTCACATATAAAGAGTCTAGAATCGTGCCCAGCTGAGGCATGCCTCTGCTTTTGGCAAACTCCTGCGTGCACGCCTAAATCCCTCACACCTGTCTGAATAGCGTTTACATCTTTAGGTATGTCTGAGATTTGAATACTGATGCTGAATACTGATGTGGATTTTTTTCTCTATTAATTAATTCCATATTACACACTCTTAACTCATGCGCTCTGACCCCAGTTTCTTAATTGGGATATGCGAAGAAGACATTTCATTGTGCTGTAAAGTACATGTGACAAATAATATTTGGCCTGTAAAGTAACGATCAGTTCACTAAATGACCAATAACTCGATAAATGCACTAACTGACTAGTAAATCAAATGCTCTACATGACCAATAACCCAATGATCAGTCCACTAAATGACCAATAACCTAATGATCAGTGACCTAAATGACCAATGATCAGTCCACTAAATGACCAATAACCCAATGATCAGTCCACTAAATGACCAATGATCAGTCCACTAAATGACCAATAACCCAATGATCAGTCCACTAAATGACCAATAACCCAATGATCAGTCCACTAAATGACCAATAACCCAATGATCAGTCCACTAAATGACCAATGATCAGTCCACTAAATGACCAATGATCAGTGCACGAAATGACCAATGATCAGTGCACGAAATGACCAATAACCCAATGATCAGTCCACTAAATGACCAATAACCCAATGATCAGTGACCTAAATGACCAATGATCAGTCCACTAAATGACCAATAACCCAATGATCAGTCCACTAAATGACCAATAACCCAATGATCAGTCCACTAAATGACCAATGATCAGTGCACGAAATGACCAATGATCAGTGCACAAAATGACCAATAACCCAATGATCAGTGCACGAAATAACCTATCCATTTAATCTTATAATCATTTAAATCTGATTAATCATGAACTCAGTGACTAGTGCCCTAAGTGATTAATAATTAAATTCCCAATGACCTAAATAATCATTACTTTAATGACCAACTCTCTAAATGACCAATAACTGAATAACCAATGAAACATACCCTAACTTTCCAATAACTGAATGACCAATAATTATCAATAGCGATCAAGAACTCAATGATCAGTGTTGATGCTGAAAATGCCCTAAATGACCAATAGCTCAAGGATGGATGCACTGAATGACCAACTCATGAACAATGACAATAACTCAATGCCCAGTTCACTAAATGCTCATTAATTTAATAATCAATTCACTAAAGGACCAGTAACTTAATGACCAGTGGAATAAATGACCAATAACTCAATGGCCAAAGCACAAACTGTCCAATAACAAGTAAAAAAGACAAATCCTCAGTGACCAACGTATAACCCTAGTAATGTAACTGTATATACAGTATACATGGTGGGTGAAAATGGACTAGGCGATATTTAACCTCTGTAGAACTTGTAGTATCACTTGAGCACAACCCCATGGCGCACCACCCCATCTTGCTCTTACCGTGCGTGTATGGTCAGACCAGCATTCTCCAGGACGTTGACTGGGATGATGAGAAACTCATAACGGCCTCCAAGAAGTCCAGATCTCACTCCATGTGATTTTTAAAAATTTTATTTTATATTTTTCCCCTGTGGGTCTACGCGAAAAGACGAGGTCTATAGGACAAAGACACACACACACACTGGAGGACTTGGAGACATTCAGGATTCAGGAGGTTCTCAGCAATATCCCAAAGCACCTCCTTCAGAAGACGCCACCAGTGCCTACATTGAAATTTAAAGATTTGCTTTCATCTTCCTATGCAGTAAAGTACATGTACAAATCGTTTTAGTACGTTTGTATTAAAAATGTGGATTTTATCGCCAGTTTTTAATGCCTAGTTACTTTTCACCCACACTGTATGTAATACAGTTATTAATATAAATGAGTCAAACTGATCTTTCTTGCCTATTCTGCATCCCTTTGACATGCATTTAATAAATATTAATGAACGTCAGGCTCTTGAGAATTCCATTAGCTCTTGTTCCTACATGGGTCGGGGCTGTGCTGGTGTCTCATGTGCCACTCACACTTTCTTGTCAGTCCTTGGGGCTATATTGTCTAGTGCCTTAATTTATTTATATATATTTTTAAAAGGCTTTTGAGGAGCCTATTTACATATGAAAACAAAGATCCAGAGCTCTTACATGTTAATGTGTGGTGTTTGGTTTGGCGCGGGTACGTAAGAAGCACACACACTAATTACCACTAATCTGGCCTGTCCTGTCCTACATGAACTCTTCTTCTCTTGCTAAGGTGTGATCTACAACAAGCTCATATGTGACTGTAGTATGACTGTCACATAAATCACACTATTTGGCTGTTACTCTACACCACACACTCCTCGGGTTATGAAGAAACCCACACCTTTGTACAGACAGGCAGATTTGTGGCGATTATGTAGTAGGAGGATTTGCTGCGTTCCAGCACCCTGAGGAATGAGAAAGGAATGAAGTCAGCTCTTACGCAAGACGCATCATTGTTTCGACGCTACAGTACGTACAGTGTTGAGTTAATATCGTCCAGCCGACGAAGATGAAAGGGATGAAAGGGAACGCATGCTTCGTTCGAGACACGTGTAACCACACCTTTTTGCGGTTCGTGGAAAGATAGTCATCATGATTATTTTGGTCTGAGATCATGATTATTCATTGACTTTGGAAACTTTTGAAAAAACTTTTGAGAGTGAGTTTGGGCTTTTATTAGGGATCGCAAAACTAGGAATTTTTCCCCAAAATGTAGTGTCTAACCATGTTAGAATAAAAAAAATTTTCAAGTCTTTTCATGTGAAATCTAAATGGGCCAAATTTCATCTGAATGACAGTTAAGATCATTGAAAAGTTTTAATAAAAAAAAAAAATTCCCAGATTTTTTTTTTTGCCCCAATGTAGTCGTGTCCATCATGTGTTTCCTCCGAACCATCTTTTCGAACTGCTCGCTCACGCACCGTTAGGGGCGGCGTAACACCCTCGGAGGACAGCGCTATCCGCTCTTTCCTCTTGCTTGAGCTGACAGGAGCCCCTGGTTGGCTGTAGAGCCGTGATTAATGTGGGAGCACGAAGTACCTCTCATCCTTCTAGGCCTCCGGCTGCGAGAGGTTACAGCCTCACCCGGGAATCCAACTCGCGATCTCCCGATGATAGGGCGAGCACGTTACCGCTGCGCCGTTCGGAGGCCCGTCCATAATTCTTTTTATTTTTTGTCACTATTTTATAGGTCAGGTACCGACCCCATTCCTTTAATAGATACTTTGGCAGATGAAATGCATTTTGTGCATATTCTAAAAACCTAAGCCGATTTTATCGAAACACACTGTGTATAATTAACTACAGTATGAGTTTTACTACTGATATGACTTGCCTGTTTTTTAACGGAGTATGCTAGGATTCAGAAACCTATGCATGATTCAGTGTTATCTGGCAACCCCTAGCGAGCACAGAGTAATGACGGGTGAGAGCGCAGTTAAGTGAGTGAAAATACAAAATATGTGCACATCAGAAAAATACTTTCAGCACACGGAAACATCAGGAGCGAGCCACAAGACTCACACACTGCTGGCTAAAATAAATGAATCCACCGTTCACATTCGTGCCCACAGTCAGGAGAGATCTGTACTGATCAGGGATCAACCTCAAGTCTGTCCTCGCTAGCTTTTAGCAAGGGACGAACATACAAGATTTATAAGACAAATAGAAAATAGTCGTGAAACGGAAAGCTGCGCAATAATCATTTAATCCGTCTTTGATTCATCGGTCCAATACAGTCTTCATCCATCTTTCCCTTTATCCATCCTTCTATCTGTCAATACGTCCATATATCTTTTTGTCCATCCACTCATCTATCCATCCCTCCATCATTCTGCCTAATCACCTTTATACAGTACATTCAACTGTTCAAATCAGTCATGTCTCATCAGTTTGTGTAATTCAGTCCCTCAACAGTCAATCAGTCTGTGCATGCTCAGTACCTTGGCCTTTTCTGTAAATCACTCCAGTCATTCATCCAATCCACCTTCCTATTCAGTCCATCAACCCTTTTGTCTATCCATCTGTCTTTGATTCATTAGTCCAATAGGCATCTATGTAGTCTCTTTTTATCTCTTTATCCAAGTACTCTGTCCAGGAATCTCGCTTATATCAATCTTTATTTATTATTCTGTCCATCCATACATCCAAATGATCTAAACTGCTTTTGGTTATTCGTTCATCCATCTGTCAGTTCATCCATACTTCTGCCTAATCACATGTCCGTCCATCCATCTATCCATCTTTTATTCGAAATTTGTGTATTTTAATCCATCTATCAGTGCAGTCTGTGACTTCTCAGTACCCCATGCACCTTCACCTATCAATCACTCCACATACTGTATGAAATACCATCCAGTCTGCACATATCCTCCATCTGTTAATCTTTTTATTGAAGTGCACTGCCTAGTCATCCTGCTTTTATTTAACCATACATCCAAACAATCTCTTTTTGTTTATTCATCAAGTCATCAATTCACGTTATTACGTCAGTCATCTGTCCCACTCATCGATCTGTTTATTTTAATCCATTCATCAAGGCAGTCTGTGTATTCTCATGTTCTCCACCCCTCCATTTTCTATCAATCACTCCAGTCATTAATCTAATACATTTTTACATCCAGTCCATCTTTTTAATAATTAATTTGTCCATCCATCTGTCTTTGATTCATCAGTTCAATGTATTCACTCATTCTCACTCACTCTTTCCATCAATCTTTCTATTAATCCATAATCCATCCATCTTCCATCCATCCATCCAACATATCCATCCATCCATCCACCCATCTAATACATCCATCCACCCATCTAATACATCCATCCATCCATCCAACATATCCATCCATCCATCCAACATATGCATCCATCCATCCATCCGTCCATCTAATACATCCATCTAATATATCTGTCCATCATCCATCCATCCAATACATTCATCCATCCAACATATCCATCCATCCAACATATCCATCCATCCATCCATCCATCCATCTAATACATCCATCTAATATATCTGTCCATCATCCATCCATCCAATTCATCCATCAGTCCATCCATCCATCCAACATATCCATCTATCCAACACATCCATCCATCCAACATATCCATCCATCCATCCATCCATCCAATACATTCATCCATCCAACATATCCATCCATCATCCAATCCATCCATCCATCCATCCACCCATCTAATACATCCATCCATCCATCCATCCATCCAACATATCCATCCATCCACCCATCTAATACATCCATCCATCCAACATATCCATCCATCCATCCGTCCATCCAATACATTCATCCATCCATCTGTCCATCCAATACATTCATCCATCCATCCAATACATTCATCCATCCATCCAATACATTCATCCGTCCATCCAATACATTCATCCGTCCATCCAATACATTCATCCGTCCATCCAATACATCCATCAATCGTACATCCAATACATCCATCCATCCATCTAATACATCCATTTAATATATCCGTCCATCATCCATCCATCATCCATCCATCCAATTCATCCATCAGTCCATCCATCCAACACATCCATCAATCCAACACATCCATCCATCCAACACATCCATCCATCATATATCCAATACATCCATCCATCCATCCATCCATCCATTCAACACATCCATTAATCCATCCAGCCTTCTGCTTAATCACACATTCATCCATCCGCCAGTCAAATCAGTCATTTGTCCCACCCATCTATAAAATTCCATCCAGTCTGCACATTTCCTCCATCCGTTTATTTCTTTATCCTCCATCCTGTCAGTCATCTCTTCATTTAATCTAGTTATTTTTAGCCTCGAATCCAGTTGTCTGATTAGCGTTATTTTCTCCGAATAAAATGCCTATTTATGTTCCCTGGCAGGATCTGCTCTCCGCCCAGTTCAGTTTAAGTGACCGGCTCTTTAACCAGGCAGCAGTGGCCTCTGCACCACTTTAGAAGAAGGTCAGAAGCAGCTCAGGCCATGTTTTGATTACAGGATGCCTCTGTGCTTAATAACAGGCTCTGTGTGGAGCCCTTCGCCAGCACCAGCGGGTCTCTAATAGTCACGTCGGGTACATGGGCGCAGTATCATTAGCGCTCCACCCTCAGCCTTAGACAACCAGCCTGTCATTTAGCAGGCCAGATCAGAGAGACGGAGCCCCTACCCCTCCTCTGCCGGATCAAAGCTCTACGCAGCAAGAGCAGACATGAAAAGAAGCGCTTTTTTTTTTTCTCTCTCTCTCTCTCTTTTTTCTTTATTGTTTTCTCAGATTGATGCTGACTCTTAGTGTTAAAACTGAGGAAACCCACATGGGTTTAAAAGGAGACCGGAGCTGCTAAAGAAGAACTGCGACTAAGTATTTTTAGTTCAGGGTGACAAAAATATCACATTGTTAGATGTATAGACTGTTCTTGAACTCTCTAGCTCGTGTTTCTAGACAGCTGTGGAATGATGGAAGGGATTCAGGAGAATATAGGACACTGCGCAGCTGTTTAGCCGGCGTGTGGATGAACATATTGACATAATGAACGTTGTTGGGCGAATTTGAGCATATGCCTTTGGCCAGGAAACACGGTGAATGTGTTTAGAGGTAAATAATACTTTAATTAAGTTAATTAACTTATGACCGGACAAGCAGTTCTCTCATCATCATCATCATAATCGCCTCCTAATTAAAATTAATTACACTTTTAATTACCCAAAATGAGGTTAGACCAACATGCACTATGGCCAAAAGTTTGTGGACACCTGACTCCCACATACCACATTCCATTTCCAATTCCCCCTTTCCTGTTATCCACACCTCTGGGAAGGCTTTCCACTAGACATGTGTATTTGTGTTCATTCTCCTACGAAGGCATTAGTGAGCTCAGGCACCGTCGTCCGGATGCCGAGGAGGCTCCAGTTCCAGGTCATCTCAAAGATGTTAAGCGGGTATGAGTTCAGTCAGGACTCTCCAACCTTAACACAAACAAAACGGAGCTCACTTTGTGCATAAGGGCATGGTCATGCCGGGACAGGTTCGAGTTCCAGTGAAGGGAAATCTTAATGGTACAGCATCCAGAGACATTCTCTAGGTCTCTCGGCCAAAACACATTATGGCTACTGATTTTATACATTGTTTTGTGTTATACAGTATAATACAGAAAATGTCTGTGCCTAAGTTTATGCAACATCTAAGTGACCATTCTTGCTTCCCCCCCCCCCCAAAAAAAAAATCAAGTTGCTAATTTCAGCTGTTTTGGAGAGATGATTTTATATGAGCCCCCAAAATAGCTGTTTTTCAGCATTATACTGTCATGCTTCATGCAATAATCATTTACAATGCAAATTATTCATATTTCTTTGAAGATTGATATTAAAATTGGTGTAAGCTTCTAGAAGCATATGACTTGTAAGAAATGTTTTTTAAATTAATGCATTCCATGCAAAATTATGGATCGTTTCCCACATAGGATCTGTAGTGTCCGTAACCAATAACTTTTTTATATATACACTTTTTCAGATAAGTTTTTTCATGTGAAATGAAAATTTAATCTGAATGACAATGAAGATAAAAAAAAGTTACAGAAATAAAAGCACATGAAATTGTATTTAGCAAATGTGTTTCTTTTCATCTGATGAAAATATAAATGTGTATGCATAAAAAAAACCAACTATTTACTGTGGTATTATTTTTTTAATAAGATTACATTAGATACAAGACACTGAAAAAGGCTGTGAAAGTGAGACAGTTTGTCAGAAGCTGCTTTTATTGCATTTACTGGAGACCACTGGACATCAGTAGGAAACCATGACTACCTGGATGTGGTGATGGGAAGTTTGAATCATTATAGCGACTCGGTTCTTTGAATCTCGTTCATCAAAAAGAGCGAATCTTTTTAGAGTCATTTAGTTTATTTCACTCTTTTAATCAGAAATAAAATAAAATGATAGTTTCAATAAACAGACGCCCAGCAGGTATACATACACAAATTTTGGCTCTAGTTCCAGTAATGAAATATTACAAATATTACTGCTAAGGACATATTATAATAAACAGAATGAGTAGCTCACCTCTCATATCTCCTGGTCCGAGTCGTTTATTCTTATGAATCTATTGCACCGCATCTATGGGAATCACGGACAAATAAACGAATGAAGATCAAAAGCTTATCGGATCAAAGACTCAAGGGTAACTACTCATTTTTGTTTCCTGTACATAACCTACGGAGGTTTCGCGATGCTTTGCGCATGCGCGCCCAGTAGAAAGTGAGCAAAACACTCTCTGACACTACTCGCTCTTCTGAGTCACGTTAAAGACTCGTTGAAAAAGATTATTCATGAACGACTCATCACTACCTGGGCGTAACAGCATGTCTAATCAACGACAAATGGCAATTTTACTCAATCACTCAAAACAAAAGGAAGACATTTTGCCAAAAGCACGCGCTAGATAATTGCGCTAACCAAGTTAGAAAGGAGATTAAGGACATGACCAGTACTATAGGAACGGACAGGGCTCACAATATGATTACTGCTGCAAGGAGTTTCCCACTCCAAAGATTTAAATTTAACATTTGTTGCGATAAAACGGAGATAAATCTGTTTCCTCTAATAACATTTATAATGGCAAACAATATTACAATCTTAATATTTTTAAATTGCGATTAATCGTGATTAATCACAGTCTGTTACTGCGATTAACTAGACAATTTTTTAAAAATCTATTGACAGCACTAGAAAAAACACCCTTTAACCTATTTCTAAAACAAGTACAGTATAATGACTTGTATATCGTTATGTATCTAAATCCTGAAGAACGTTCTTGCTGCAAGTTTCATTCCGATAAACGAAAGGTCGGATCGAAATTGAACC
Source organism: Channallabes apus (assembly GCA_030522415.1). Classification (NCBI taxonomy): domain Eukaryota; kingdom Metazoa; phylum Chordata; class Actinopteri; order Siluriformes; family Clariidae; genus Channallabes; species Channallabes apus. The sequence continues at coordinate 42,110,427 of CM060111.1, forward strand.
GCGTCGAGGGATTTGTTTGAGCCGCTACACAATTACACCCAAACACCACTGGGTTTATTAGAGAAAGACACAACGCAGTCCATTATGCAGTACAAGCTGCATGCATTAGCATTTCTGATCTCATTCCTGCGTCGCTGCAGCTCTGTGCCCTATTCAAAGCTAAACCGCTCACGGCTGAACACAGGGTCATTAAAAAAAAGTCAGGCCTTCGTCGGTCGCAGTCTCCTTTTCACTTCAGTTGCGCAGCCTTTACTGGAGCCACAGCCTGCGTCATGAATAAACTAGCGAGGGGTTTTTAACATCGCGCACAGGGGAGGGAAGTGGAGCAGGAGAATCGCGGCGCGCGGCGATGTTCACGGCTGTTTTTGCCACGGGCGCCGAGCGTGAAATGCACTAACGCGATCTGACAGTTTTGGAGCAAGTAGAAGAGGGCTGGACAGAAAAAGGAGGAGAGGGAACGAGCGGGTGGGGGTGGAGGGGGGGATAAGCGAGGACAGAGGATGATGAGGGAAAGAGAAAGATTGCTGGAGGTTTGTATCGAGGTCACCACCAATATATAGAGCTCTTGATCTCTTCCGATCTGCCCTAAACTCTCTCTCTCTCTCGATAAAAATGCTTTATGCTTTTATTCATCAGACATAAATCGCGTTCTTATTAGCGTTACAGCCGCCGTTCCCCGAGTCGTTGTTCTTTGGTGTAAAATGTCAACGATCTCATCCAGGTTCGACACTGTTTGACATTTGAAGCCTCCACACGCAGGAGGACGTCGGTTAAACATTTCATCAGCTGGTCTGCTTCTGCTAAAGGGTAATTGAAAAGAAAAGAAAGTAAAAGTGGAACCTCGAAGACTTTATAATCGCAGTTAGCCATGGTATTATTTTTATTATTGTTGTAAGTATTAGAGCTGTTTTGCCCCGAGCTGAAGCGGAGAACATCGCCACGCTGATGATAAAAGATAAATCGGTAATCCAGGAATATCACAGTGTTTTTATGTAAATGCACTCCGCGTACTTTAACGTGTAAAGCGTAGAGGTTTTATGATCACGCACACGAGTCAGCCGCGTGAAATCGTAAAAACGATATCGACCACTGTTTCTAAACTCTGATTTTTCGAGACCACGGTTACGTCCAAAGACAGGACGGGGGACGAGTTCAAATCCCAGGACAGGACTGAGCCTGCTGTTAGATGAACTTCACAGACTTGATGCTTGAGTGAAAACCCTTGACCCCCCCGCCCATACACACACACACACACACACACACACACCTCAGGAGCAAGGGGTGGGAGGGGGGGGTCAGAGCGCCGGCTCAGCCAGGACACAGCGCCCCCTGGAGCAGATAGGGGGTTAAGGGCCTTGCTCAAAGACTCAACAGTGGTAACTTGGCGGTGTCGGACTCGAACCCCCGACCTTCTGATCAGTGACCCACAGCCTTAACCGTTTGATGCCCCCTAACTTGATACTTTTCGAATTGTACTAATACACAGTTACAGTAAAAGAGAAGTATATACTGTAAAATATGTAATAAATAATATCAAATGTATAAATTATGTTGAATGTTCAAAAATAATAGCGTTTGAGAGAAATTTAAGTGTTAGCTAGGACTTTTGGTCTTAATTTTTCTTTAAACAATAGTAATAATAATTAAAAATCTGTACAGATCTACAGCGTTCTCGCGAGTGAGCAAGAGGAGAAGCACGCCGTGTGCTACAGTACACTCCATGACGCTACGCACCGTACAACATGTGCTCATTTCAGTAACAGCTCAGGCAGTAATTAGCATTTAGTCATGCAGTGTGTGCGCGGTGTTAACCCGGGATCATTAATCTTTCCTCATTCTATTTATTAACATTTTTTTTGTTTAGCGTCATGGGTCGAGTGCCAAGCCCTGAAAGGTCAGAGGAAGAAAGTGTGTCGATTTCATTTCTTCCTGTACTGCTTTTTAATTTAATTAGCAAATTGTTTGCTCAAGGTGTCTCCGATTAAGCGTGATGATGAATGGAGTGCGTAAAGTACACAATCCGCTGTTTGATTATCAAGGCAGACGTGCAGCGACGAATCATAACGTGTCTGATCCCGTTCGCGTACCACTCCTGCCTGCTGGCGTCTCTCTCTCTCTCTCTCTCTCTCTCTGAGACGTGCGAGCAGGCTGACGCGCTGGCAGATGCGCTACGAGTGCTTGCCAAGAATCAGGAGCACCTGTACAACAGGAAGCGTATTATCATGTCAGTCATTTACATTTATTCACATGCTCGCTTTTATGCGCGGCGACTTCCGAGTGAAGCGAACTCCCAGCCAAGCCGGCTAGCTGCGGGACGGCGAGCGCAGGACGCCATAACTAACGCACAAACGGAGCCAAGCTCTGGGACGAAATCCTAGTGGTGCGAACGCTGCACTCATCACGCACAGTGTTGAGAGAGAGAGAGAGAGAGCGAGAGAGAGTGCACGCTGGGGCATCCTGTGAATGGAAAAAATGATGACTTTATATCATGTGCACTTCTCTTTCTCTAATTTCTAATGAAGGTGAAATGAGGAACATCGTGCAGCTGACTAAATCACGCAAACAGCACTTTCAGACTGAAAGTCCTTCTCGGCGTTTTGCGATCCCGGGCGAACCGCTTTGCCTGCACACCGTGACATCTTCATCTCACCGTCTTCGAGGAATGAAACCGTTTTTATTTATCTGTTAGAGAAAGTTAATTAACGGTGGTTAATTAGTGAAGTGAATCAACCAATAAAAGATTGAATAAATCATCTCCATATTACAATGTCGTCGCCCCCCCCCCCCCCCCCCCGCCCCTAATCAAGATTCTACATAATTGTCTATTTTTTAATAATAAACAATATGGTGCACCTTGAAGCTAACAGATCATTTATTTCCCTTGCATCAATTCATATTTACTAAACTTTGATTTTTCTTCATTACAAGTTCGTAACGTTTGTGTTGAGGTTTAACAAGAACACGTGATGAGGACAATCCTCGCTAGAGCCATGCCATTAAATTGATCGCGCGGTTTAATTGAGCTTTTGTGCTTCAAATTAATTCAATGAAACGATGAGTCAGTTTTTGATTCAGATTCGATTTACACTTTTTTTTATTTATTTTCCTGTTTTTCCTGATTTCGTTCCTAGTTTGCTCAAATCCGATTCCCACCCATTATGAGGCCACTCCCACTCCTTCAGCTTGCGCGAGCTCACAGACACGTGATTGGCTGTAGAGCCGTGACTGATGTCAGCGCGCCAGAGTGACTCCCATCCCTCCCCCTTTTGAGAGAGATCGGCCAATCAGCTCTATCCAGGCTCCCGGCTGCGAGAGCTTACAGCACCACCCAGGATTCGAACTTTTGAAATGATGATACAAATTTATTTAGTTATTTATTTATTTATTTTTACCTTTATTGCCTGTTAAGTACTTTTGCTTGTTTTTCTTCCCGAGATTAGTATGTCATGCTCTTCTTCTTTTGAATTTATTGGCCAGTTGGTGCATTACTGCCACCTAATGGACCGGAGTGTGGAGGTGAAAAAATAAATATTGCGTGGTAAAAAACGTGATCAGGACCAGTGTTGGGTGTAACGTGTTACAAAGTAATGTGTTAGAGTACTCTGATTACTTTTTTTTTGATGTAACGAGTAATCTAACGCGTAAGATCCGCCATTTAAGTGCTCAGTTATTTAGTTATTTTTTCAAAACTGTAATCCGTTATTCAATTTATGTAATCCGTGAATCAGACAGCAGTGATTCCGTTAGTGTGTGTGAGTGTGAGAAAGTCCTCCTACAAGCCCCGCCCCTGATAACCCGCCCCCCTGAGTGATGATGGTAGAATAATTATAAAGGTCTTGACTAAAACAACATGCACGAGGAATCACAAAGGAGTTTTAATTAACTGCAATGGAAAAATTCTCGAACTAGTTACTTTTATCAGAAAGTAACGCTGTAATGTAACTGATTACTTTTTAATGACAGTAATTTTGTAATGTAATTAGTTACTTTAAAAGGTAACGTCCCCGAACACTGATCATGACATTTAAACCATCAACCACAGCAAGTTACACAGTGTTTCAATGTTTAGCAAATACTTTTAATAGTTTTAATACTTTTTCTTAAGGATATTTTTAGGAATATCACAATAATTGTCTATTGTTTATTGATATTGATTTGTCTCAAGCAGCTGTAGGTTTTATTGAATTGAATTCAGTCGAATCAACAGCCGTCTCTGATTCCCAGCTCTGATGCTTCTTACACGGGATCTCGTCCGGAGTTTAGGGTTTTTTTTTTCCCCTCACACAACCGAAACGCTTTGTTTTGTTAATGAATAAACGATTTGTAGCTAAAAAAATTGTGCGTTCAAGCTTCTTTCACCCGTCGAGTGGATCAGCATCGTACAGTAGCTCCAACGATTAACCCGAGACTCTAGTCGACTCGACCTCGAGGAGAAAAGTGGTTATAAGGGTTAATCGGGTTACATCATTAACGCCGCGTGTATGACCTGCATTTTTAGTTCTGCAGAAAAGCCACCCAGTGCTGAAGCGCTTAGGAAAAACGAAGACCACAAGCTCTTGACTAATCCCGGAGCGCGCGGTGGCTCATTTCTCTGAATTCCCGATGCTAAGTCACTGCGATGAAGCTTTGTGAGAGTATTTCCCGAGTCTCTGTGTGTGTGTGTGTGTGTGTGTGTGTGTGTTCTCCACAGTGACAGATTTATAGCGACGGACCCCAGGGCGCCTTCTCTCTGCTCGCTGAAATGAAAATAGAGCGCGAGTTAGAGATCAGTCCTACAGAGCTGCGCGGTTTTTAAATCGTTAGGGTGAAAATTAGCCGCTGAGGTCCGGAGTGCAGGCCGCCATCGCACTTATCTTGACACCTAGCAGTGACTCAGGGCAATTTATTATTATTTTTTTTTGATGATTGTGATGATTCCAAAAGGTCGGCAGATGAGTTTCGTCTGATTCACGCGCGGCTTGTTTTGCGTCTCGGATGAGTCATGTATTTTTGGTCGGTTATGTTGGTGGTGTTTTTGTACTTCCCTGTTCTTCTCATGATGATGAACACACACACACACACAGCTGACGGGGAAATGATGACAGGCATTCACATGACTGAACAGAAAGCTGTACTTAATGCCACTCTATTATTTTTGCATTATTCTCCTCTCCGTCACTTGTCGAGTGTATTATTTAAACACGGGCTGCTTTTTGCACTTTGCAGCTTTCATGTTAATGTTCAGTTCTGACTCCTCCGTTTCTCAGACTGTGTGTGTGTGTGTGGGTGTGTGTGACACTCTCTGTTCTTCCTTTAACTGTCACACGCTAGTTTCTGGTCGGCCTATGGAAACTTGCAGCTCTTGCAGTTTTTGTTATCGACCGTCGTACAGATTAAACCTGCGAGAGAATTCAACGTGAACATGAATTATGAGTCTGAATTATGAGTCTGAATTATGAGTATGAATATGCAGCATCGTACAGCGAGCCGGTTTCCTAGCGGCAGAGGGAATAAACAGGATTATCGAGGGAGTAAAGAAGGCGAAGAGTGAGAGTATTTATATCACATGGAGGAGCTTTCGAGCTTGCGTCGGTTTTATTTTTACTCAGTGAAACACGGTTTGTCCATTTGTTAGCCGCGGAAATGAAAGAACATCTGTGGAGCCAGATGTCCTCTTTACTTTTCTCATATCTTCTCTTTGTTTAGTGACCGGTTTCTCTCAAATCTTGTGTTTCTGCTGCCCTCTGCTGGTCATGTTGTAGCAGCGCAGTGTGACGTTCCGTTCAGAACGGCTTTAAAGGCGGGAATGTTAACAGGAGAAAATGACATTGTTGCCAAAGCAGTTCTAAATCATCGATTACATCATGAATAATAATTTATTGTTGGAACTATTTTTAAATCTGAATTTATAAACATTATAAACATATTAATCTCTCTATCATGCTGTGTCTCAATCTGTCCCAGTATCTCTCTCTCTCTCTCTCTCTCTCTCTCTCTCTCTCTCTTTTTCTCTCTCCTCGTTACCATCTTTCATGCTTTAGCAGAGCGCTCCTGACTGCATCCACTTTTTAAACTTTTAAAAGCCGTATTTATTGATTTCAATGTGTCAGTTTTTTTACTGCAGTATTTTATCTTAGGAGTAAAATATACACAAAAAAAACCTAAAGTAAAAAAGTCACCTGCTGAACTGGATTGTGGGCCGAGCAAATACGGGTCATAGTAATCACAATCACACTAATAAAATATCTCGAATATCACTTTTATAAGAAAACTGTCAATCTTGCTACATTTGAGAGTGATTGATGTTTTAATGAAGCTCTGAACACTTTAATTGTAAATCATTAATTATTTTAGACTTTTTTTTATTACATTTATTTATTTATTTATTTATTTATTATGTTTTATCAAAAATGCTCCCAGTAAACACAAAATAATTGTAAATTCAATTCTCTCCTTGTTCTCTCTTTCATTATGTCTCATTCTTTCATTTTATCTCTCTGTCTCCTTGTCCTCTTTCTTATTTACGATGCACCTCTCTCATTCTCTCTCTCTCTCTCTCTCTCTCTCTCTCTCTCTCTCTCTCTCTCTCTCTCCGACTCTTTCTCCATTTCCTCCTCTTCTATGTCTTCCTCTCTCATTTTATGTGGCTCTTTTTCTTTCTCTTCTTTATGTCTCTTTGTGTTTGTCTCTCTCTGTCTCCTCTTGTCTCTTTTTTCCATCTCTGACCGTTCATATGTCCTTCTCTTACTCTCTCTTTTTGTGTTTCTCTTTCTTTCACTTCTTTCCCTGTTTTTGTCTTTGTGTCTCTCTATCTCTATCTATATCTCTGTCTGTGTCTTTCTTCTGTACGTAACATTCCTAATATATTTTTTGTCTTTTTGAGTCTCTCTGTCTTTCCTTGTCTTTGTCTCCAGACTGACTTGCTCCTGGCGTGTGTCTGCGCGTGCACGTCAGCTTGTCACGTGCGTGGAGAAGTGTTTTAGGCCTAATGTAAACGTGTCCTCTAGGAGGCACTGGGACATAAACGTCACTGAAACGGATTGCTCCACTGTATTTAAAAAATTGCGACTAATCGCGATTAATCACACGTCTATGAGTTTACGAGTTTTAAGTAAGGTTTGGCTATTAATATATAATAAACACTTGTCTTCAGCTGCTTTAAACACGTCACCTGGCCTAGGCCTAGAGAGAGAGGGCCTTGTTCTTCTCGGCAGATCTTCAACCAGGTCTTTCAGAAGGTCCAGGTGGAGACGGTTCCTGATGGAGCTCATGCAGTTTCCCAGCCGTGTGACTCTTGGACAGTCTGAAGTGAACTTCAGACTGTCTGCCGTCTTCTGATGAAAAATAATCCGGAAATCTCTATTCCGAGGAATCGTCTGTTCCAACCTGAAAGGACAGATACGAACCGTCGTCATGGTAACCGCGAGAGGTCTTTTTTAAACTCGCTTGCATTTAATCATAAAACTATGGGGGTGTATTTACTTTTTCCAGGTATGTCTTTGTGTGTCAAATCTAATCATTACATCGTGATAAATAACCCTAAATAGTTCGTCCTTGTGTGTGTGTGTGTGTGTGTGTGTGTGTGTGTGTGTGTGTGTGTGTGTGTGTGTGTGTAAATGGTGTGTTTACAGTATGTTTGATCATCTCTACACAAAGCCATAATGCTGATGAGCTCAGCGACGTGTGCAGATAACCCAGTGCTGACCCTGCCCTAACACACACACACACACACACACACACACACACACACACACACACACACACACACACACACACACACACAGAGAGAGAGAGAGGAAACTCTGTGTGTACTTCTGTCATCTTTGACCTCGAGGTCAAAGCGCCTGATTACGCCATTCATCCTTGCGGCGGCGAGCAGGGGGCCGGAGGGGCGGGGCGGATACACAAGGTCAAGGGTGGCGTACGTCCCCACATTCCTCCATCATCCAATGTACACGTGTTTTACATACTTACACGTCTTGTGTTTCACAATATTGTTTATCCATACACACACACACACATGCACACACACGGATATATCTTGTAACCTCTGCGTGCGCCTCTATACCCCCCTCCCCCTCCCCCTCCTCAAACCCTTACCCCTAGTCTCTCGGGGTTAATATTCCAATAAGATTAATTACTCCAAACAGACTAATTAACTCGAAAGTCTGTTCGCACTGGACAGAGAGGAATTAAACGGGACGGCGGACACTCCTAACCGCGGCGACAGGAGCTCGGCTGCACGGCGGAGATTAGGCAAGGTCACGTTGGAGATTGTGTAAATCACCGCCGTCACGGTCGAGTCCTGATTTAGCGGCGGGAAGCTCGCGGATCTGTCGCGACTGTGCAGGATTCCGTATCGTCACATAAAGCGTCGGCAAATTAGACGTGTCTGAAGAGGGACAATAACAGGAAGTCTCTGCTCAGTTGCGGCGTTACAACCTGAAGTTTCGGAAGCAGTTTGCCTCGGCGTACGAAGCATTTTCGGCGTATAAGCGAACAAAACCGAGCGTCGGCGGACATCCGGGGGCCGTTCAGAACTCGTTCGTGTCAGTGGAAACCTAAGCAAAGCGAGTTTACAAAGTTTTCGTTTTTTTTTTTTTTTTTGCTTTTTGTGCAAGATTTAGTGAAGACGTAGCACCATGTGTCGCAAGAATGTTAGCAAATACCGTAGCAAGAAGAAAACGGAGCCGCTTTCAGTTTGATTTTTAAAGCAGTTGTTGCCAAGAAGAATCATAATTTAAGGTTAAGTGAGGTTTAATATCTATTTATTTAATATTTCACTTCATTTACATGTCTTTTCTAAATGTTCTGGTTGTTTTTATTGGCAAAAATATGATGATAGTGTTAGAAATTGGTAATACTGGTATTATTTCTGGGTGGCTGGAACGGATTATCTGCATTTACATTATTCCCTATGGAACAATGTGATTCACAATACGAAATTTTTACGAAAGTTGAGAACTCGCCTCTGGAACGGATTAAATTCGCATGCGTATGCAGAGGTACCGCTGTACATGATACCTAGTTAATGTCTTTTATATGGATATAATCGAGTAATAATAATCAAACCTTTAATAGAATCTAAGGGAAGCACTTTGGAACGACTTTGCCTGACTCGCGCACACTCGCCATCCTGCCCTGATAATGTCCCAGATATACATGTGTTTGTCCTTCACATTTTGTCATCTCTCAGAAAAGAGCCAGAAACTGCAGCGCCGTCGGTTCCCATCTGTCCGGTGGCTTGTTGTGTGTTTTAATGCACTATGACTGTGTGTTTTATATAATATGGTTTTGGAACAGAGTTTTTGCGTTCCTGATCGTCGTTCAGCTGAGCGCATGAATTAATCCGCTTAGTAATCCTTGATCCATAATTCCCGACGGACGGGATGCAGGATTCGGAAGCAGCCGCTTTATTTACAGCATCGACATGATAATACTCGGTGTGTGTAAACAGGGGCGTCAGGTTGTTTTGAGAGATTTATTAGAGAGAACGTCTTGTCTGTTTCTCTGGTTGGATGAGAAAAGACAAAAAGAAATGCGTTATTGAGAACTACCATCATGTGGAGTATTTTTATTTATTTTTTAAAACAAGGGCGTTCAAGTCAAACTGGGACTTGTGATAAACTTTATGGTGAACGAAGGCGTAATGTTGGTGTAGATGTTTCAAATCAGCTCGTACGTCGGTGGACGATGATCCCGGCTCGTCTCACTGCAGTCGTTCCCATGAACATTCGATCTGATCCTTGTGGACGTTATGGAAGAAACACAGAATCACAATCATTCACCAACACCACTTCCAGTTCCACGACATTTCCACATGATCGGGCTATTAAAGGAGTTCCTGGGAGGCCGGGGTTTCAGATAGAGAAATAAAGGGAGTTTTTACTCATTTTCTGTACAGTCCAAAGTCCCGAAGAGAATCGTCGAGCTGTTTGTAAGTAGGAAGTGTTATCCACAGCTTTCCCGTACTAGTTTGTCGTGTCTTTATGTATTTCACTTTAGCGTTGCTTTAGTGCTTTGTTAGCTACGCTACGGTTTTACACCCATTAGTTATTCATAGCAAAAATCATTAATCATGCAGCGATTTCTTCAGCCTGGCGGAGTATCGGATGGTAAATCATGGGCCGATTTCACAGCTTCATGATTTTAAGATTCCAACCACAAGTGTTTGTTTAAATGTCAGAGAGAGTATTATTGTTATTACAGAAGGACCAGAGACACAACCATGAACTGATAGAGTGCATTTATTTAAAAAAAAAAAAAGAAAAAAAAAGTGCTTAATAAAGAATAAAATGGCTCGTTAAAAAATAATCAACTTCAGGCTGATTAATAGTAAGTACCCCTCCCCCACCCTTCCTTCCATAACGATGGAGCTAAACCTCTGCTAGCAATGATTAACAGCTCGGTCTTAGCGTGACCTGAAACTGGGGCTTTATTAAAGGCGGGAGGGAGCACTCCGAGCGTAAAAGGATTAATCCTGGACATAAAATGCTCAAGTGTAGTAAACACACACACACACACACACACACACACACACCATCTAGTGGTGACTTTGTGAAGTGTCTACAATATACCAGTACAGTAATGTGCTTTAATCAGCATGTTTCTAACACACACACACACACACACACACACACACACACACACACGGTACAGGTCTTTGTTTAGTCTGTTAAACTTCACACTGCAAAGCTTTTTAGAAGAGGGTCTGAGTCAAAGTTCTCCAGCATGTCATTTAAAAAGCATTTCCTGCTGATAAAAAAAAAAAAAAAAAAAAAAACTTTCTTTTGTTGTAGTTTGTTGAACTCAGGACACTGGACACTCAGTGGATATTGATTTTTTTTTTTTTTTCTACTTTAGTTTTCAGAATCTTTCATCATATAGCGATTAGATTAGATTTGAGTAGATTCAATAAGATTCCACCGTTTTGTCTTTGTGTAAAGTAAATGTAAGAAGCGAATGAAATGCAGTTAGTTCTGACCGAGTAATCTACATGGATGACCGGCGTTCCATGACTGGTGATAATATACAGTAACAGCACTGGGATGTTTAACTATATGTATATGTACGGGCTCGAACACGAGGCTGAATCCCAATTCCCTCTCTAACTCCTGATCAAGGCCACTTCCTGGTGTGTGGAAAGGGGATTATATATTCTACCTAGTGCACTATCTTTCCATTTAACACTATTTGGGATTCAACCCCAGAATCTGGAAGTTAATGGAACGTAGCTGATATTGTAAAGAGGAATAAGTGGACAAATAAAGGGAAACGTACACGAGTTACAGGACTGTCCACCACCTCCATGGTCCACTTCTGATCACCTTTTGGCTGCAAAGTACCAGTACGAAAGGAAAACTACTTTCAGTCCTGTTAATTACACTAACTGTAATTGTTGTTGTAACCGTACACACATTCACCAAACCCTTGCACATAACAGGAATTGTACAGGCATTTCCACATATTTGGGTGGTTAAAGGAGTTCCTGGGAGGCCGGGGTTTCAAACGTGAGGCAGGTAGTTTGATTAAAAACAAAACTTTCTACGAAACACTGGGATAAGTGCATTAGTGTAGCGGGGGATTATATAGAGACATGAAGGGAAATGTTTTACTCATATAAGGGTGTTCTGTTATTTTTCACAATGAAAAGTCCTGGCTTGACTCGAACACCCTTTATTGTTAACCCTAGATCCTGTGTTGATGTTTTTTTTGCTATAAATCACTATGACTCGTGCGTAGCCGTTCTGTAAGACTGTGTGTTAACAGGGTGTGTCCGGGTGACTACAATATTTTCTTAGCGAGAATTAGTTGCAGAACAGACGAGTTTTTCTGTGTCCTCCGTACTGCATATCTCGGCTGCCTTATTCCTCGTCTTTCATGCCGTCTTTAGGTAATCGTAGCCGGGCCGAGAAGAAAACCGCTGGAAAGCCAAAATGGTAATTGGACATAAAATCCGGTTAAGTTGTGCAGTTTAGAATCGTTAGAGAATTTTATGGCTTTATGAAATTGCGTGAGACTTTTATAAAAGAAGTTTGTTGATATCGGTGCTAAAGTGTCTCAGCGCTGTGGAAAAGTCCACTTTCAGACAGGATCGTATCGCACCATGTCTCGTATTACTCCATGCTTCTTATTTCCCGATCCAGACATAAAAGTCTGTAGCGTCCGTTACTTTTTTTTGAATTCAAATCTTCCAACGGTCTTAACTGTCATTCAGGTGAAACTTGATTGATTTAGATTTCACATGACAAAGTGTTTTAATCTAAATCGAGAATCGTTAAGATATCGCAACATGAATTTGACGTGGTTACGGACACTACAGATTTTTATTCTTTGCTTTTTAAGCTTTTTACCAAAAAACTATTTAAGCAACAATTTTACACAATATGACTCTCGAAGCTTCGACTAATTTTACAATAAATACTTATAAACAAATGTGAATAATTAGTTTTTAAAGACAGCATAACATTGAAAAATATATCAAATAGAAATATAAAATCATCTCTCCGAAACGGCTGAAGTCGGCAACGTGACCTTTTTTAGAGACGTGAGATTGGTCACTTCCATGTTGCATAAACTTCAGAAGGAGCTTCTTTTTCTGTAGTATGTGTATAAACTGAAAAAAATTATAAAATCAGCACCAATCTCTCTCTCTCTCGCTCTCTCTCTCTCTCTGTGTGTGTGTGTGTGTGTGTGTGTGTGTGTGTGTGCGGTAATTAAACTGGCTGGTCCTGGGTGTCAGGCGTAGCTGGAGGGCCGAACTCAGGCACGGGTGGACAGCTGCAGCAGAAACTTGAACCTCTGCTGCCTTCATTCATACTCGACTCCTACTCCCCCCCTCCCCCCCCTCCCCCCTCCCCTCTTCTTCACCTCTACATGACAAAGTCCAGCTCAGCTCCTCTCCTCCTCCTCCTCCTCCTTCTCCTCCTCCTCCCCTTTCTGACTCTCCTGTTGCATTTGAATGTGAAAAGCTTCTTATGTGTGGCCGCCTAGCAGTGGGAAAGAGGAGGAGGAGGAGGAGGAGGATGAAGAGGAGAATGGTGGTTGGGGGGGGGTGGTGATCATTAGCAAGAATTTCCAGCAGCATGGCAAGTAAAGAAATGAGCGTTTTTTTTTTAATCATGATGATGATGATGATGATGATGATGATGCAGGATCAGGGAGAAGAGAGGTCTTTTCTCGTTGTTGTTTTTGTGCGTCACCTCCGAATGATTGTGCACTTCAAGAGAGAAAGAAGAAAAGAAAAAAAAAAAAAAGAAAAGGGAGGAGGCTTGTATTGTTCCACAGCATGGAGGAGGAGGAGGAGGAGGAGGGGGGGGAGGAAGAAAAAAATAGGACTATCAGTTCCACTTAGATAACCCCCCACAACGTCATTGGCCCTCTGGCCATGCCGTGACCCCTGGGGCCTGAACTCGGCGGTCATGTGACCAGGCTGAAAGTGACCAGCAGGCTCAACCAGAAGGAGGAGGATCAGAGGGAGACGGAGCTGAGAAGAGAATAGAGAGGACAGGACAGCAGAGGAGAGAGAGAGAGAGAGAGAGTGAGGAAGGAGAGAGGACAGAGAGGGAGCGAGAGGGAGCGACATGAGGCCTCAGCCCTTCCCGATGAGGATACACTTATGACTGGATGGCAGGAGAGACATGAGATGGATTCATGGGAAGGTGAGTGGGGGAAAAAAAAAAGAAAAGGGAAAGATCAAAGCTTGTGCTGCTGTTGCTCTTGATTTCCTTCTTGTTGTGTTTCTCGTCGAGAACATCGAGTGCAAATGTTTAGTGATTTAAAGGTGTTCTCTCCTGCATGTGTGATGTAATACAGTATATGAATAATCAGCTGTTACAGGCCTGGTACACTGTATCTGTGTGTGTGTGTGTGTGTGAGCGATGGTGAAGAGGGTATTACGTAACAGAGGAAATGTAAACAGCTGGCTCTCTCTATGTAGAAAGCTGAGCAAACATCTGACGTAGATGAGTTCTAACGCCGCTAACGGGAAGGTTGTAGTGTTTACGTGTGACGCTCTGCCCGTGCTCCATGATGCAACACACACACGATGTGTTAAGTGTGTGTGTTTGCGTATTGGCGGTGTGGTATGCATCCCATCTGGAAAAGGTTTTCAGTGCAGCTTTGTTCAGGCATTGAGGAATGAGGAGCGGGGGTCAGCAGGACCTGGCTGGAGAAAGAACGCACCCCCGACACACACACACACACACACACACACACACACACACACACACACACACACACACCCTCCTACTGTAGCCCAAACTTCACCCCTCATTCATTCCTCCTGGGTTTTATCACTTTGACTTGAGTTCCTCCTCAGCTGATCATAAAACCAGCCTCGTAACATTTGCTCGGCTCCAGAACAACAAGAAGGAGAAGTAAACACAAATAACCAAGAAGAAATAAACAACAACGACAAAGCTGTCTCAACACGTACATGATCGTTCGTGTATCTGTTAATGTTTAAGTTTTATCCTTTTAAAAGTTTTATGTAGCAAATCTCACCTCATCTCATATTGTAGATTATAATATTATATATATTGTTTATTAATGAATTAATTGTTTTGTTTGTTTGTTTTTGGTACATTTTGTTAGGAGTTTTCGATCTCTTTCCCTTTCAAAACCCAGGCGCGAGCTCGCTTTAATCATTAACGTGATATTAGCCGTTCCCCAACGTGCCGGCGTTAGTCCTATGCTAATTCCATCCCGCGGGGGGGGGGGGGTGGGGGGGGTCGATGCGGCGATATCGTCACGTGACGGTGCGAGGTGTGAAGTGTGTCCCCTCGCCTTTGTTTTGTTTTTCTTTTATCCGTTCAGGCTGGAATTATAATGCAATCTAATCAGAGGTCCTCTCACTGAGGTGCGGGTCGTTAGTTAGTTCGTGAACGCTCGGAGGAGTGGAATAACGCATAAACAACAACAACAACAACAACAACAACAACAACAAAAAAAGTGGATTGTTTTTTAGGAGAACGTAAAGTTTAAATGTGAACGTGGGTCGAGTTAATACGGCGTCAGTCGGTGTGGAATATGATCTGAGCGAAAAATGCATAGTGTGTGTGTGTGTGTGTGTGTGTGTGTGTGTGTGTGTGTTTAAGATCCCCTACTGTACAAAGCCCCACCTCCGCTGCTAATCCTATTGAGCGTGCTCGCCCCTGCCCTACTCCTGTGTTCTTGTTCCCATCAGGAGGGAGGAGATGAAGATCTCTCAGGGTCTCTCTCTCTCTCTCTCTCTCTCTCTCTCTCTCTCTCTCTCTCTCTGTTCCTCTTTTCTATTTTTCTATTTCATCGGTCACTCCTCCGTTCAGGAAGTCATCATCTCTTTGGGTGGACCGGGTGGTGAGGAGCTACTGTGTAGGCTGATTTCAATGTGTGTGTGTGTGTGTGTGTGTGTGTGTGCGCATACTTGTGGGGGAAGGGACTCAAACTTGTTTGTGTGTGTGGATCAATAGTTGTAGAGGAGGTCTGTAGAGCAAGAGAGATAGCAGGTAGTTTAGAAGCTGTGTACACTGATGACTGTTTGTACATTCATGATAAAACACACACACACACACATCCACACACACATCTGATGTCCCTGTAGAGCAAAAGATTTGACATCATCAGGATCGATCGATCACGTCTCGTGCTTTTAACACATGATTTGTGTTTTTGTTTTCTGTCGCTACAGCTCGAGTCGTAATCAGACACGCATGTGGCGCACACACACACACACACACACACACACACACACACACACACACACACACTCTTGATAAAGAACTACACGTGTCCACGCATCCTTCACCAGGAAACAGTGTGTAGAGAGAAATGTGTGTTATATTCTTCTCATTCGGATTGTGAGACGCGTTTTAGGGAAATGGTGCTGTTTTAATTATTGGCACCCTTCGTCAGGGTTTGAAAATTATATATTTTTAACATTCTGAAGCTTGTAATCATGGAATCTGTTTATTTTATCTGATGATGGTTTCGATAACTAAAGAATGATGATACAAGTATATGAGATAGTTAGGGTGAGCGATATGGCAAATATATCAACTCACGAGACTCGAAGATATTTCTATGATACTTGGTATGTATATGATACGTAATGATTACAAAAATAAGGAATGAAAAAAGGAGATTTAGTACTTAAGTCAGTTTATAAAGAATAAATAAATCAATAAATAAAACAACCCACAACTTTAGAATGTCAGTCATATGCTAAAACGTTATTGCGACATCGTTTATCACGTTATCAATACTGCATGGTTGTATCCCTGGCCCCTTGTTGTTTTGCACAGAATCTTTTACATAATGTTAACATCACCGCCATGAGACTTGAACAACACTGATGTCCCAGTGAGGTCGTCCTGTCCAGTCCGATACCACAAGAAAGTCAATGCAGCAAATCCCCCCCCCTCCTCACTAGGGTTGGGTATCGTTTGGGTTTTTTTCGATATCGGTGCCAAATCGATACTTTGAAAATGGTACCGGTGCCAAAACGGTGCCTGAACCGATACTTTTAAGCCAAAAAATTATAGTGGAGACTCAAGAATGAATTTTTATTGAACAAAAAATTTTATGCTTAAAATTTAACATTATATTAATAGTTTAAAGTATATTATGAATATGTAAGCTTCAAATTTTAGCAATTCTTTTGCAGAAATTTCACCATATTTGCCTTTTCTGTTAAAATATGACACCTTTCCTGACTTATTGCTCTGCACAGGACATGTATAGCCTTCTTTACAATGGTAAATGTGGTCACTGTTGTAGTGCTACTAGTACAGGCTGGAAAGCCATAATTATAAACAGAATCCATGTTACATTAGTATTTTTACAAATCGTTTGACTATTTGTTAGCATGAATGCAAGATTTGCATTTTGCTATTAACATTACATTATCCTACTACTAACCTGCGGACAGGCTGCTGTCGGCATCATAATAAGTGACTCCTTTTTGCTACAGTTGGTGTGACTGGGACTGAGGGTCGTCCACACCGATAGTGCCAGCTGTTGTCCACAAGCTGTTAAACACGGTGCCTCCCTCTGCTTTTAACTTTATTCCGTCTGCCCTCGAATGTTTCAGTAGATTTGACGTGTTTCCGCCTTTACACGCAACTGCTGTAAGACATTCGCTGCACGTCGCGGTGTCGGAATCCTTTCTTGTGAAATACAGCCACACTTTCGACTGTTTAGTTTTAGGCATTTTAACGAGAGTTGTTTACTTTAGCATGCTAAGCTATCGGTAGACTGCCCGCTGACGTCAGAGCGAGTGTAACGTTAGTTACTGCATTCACGCGCATGTCGGATGGTCTCTCATTTCCGGATGATTTGTGCTTTTAATTTTTTTTATTTAATCTAATTAACTTTTAATTTACAAAAATATATGAATCTAGAGAACAAATATTTCAATCGACAGTTCAGGCATTTAAGTGGCACCGAAATGAGGCACCGAAATTCGCATTCTGTTCCGGTCCGGTACATACCGGTTCTATAGGTACCGGTGCCGTATTGGCACCGGGTTTCTGTACACAACCCTACTCCTCACCCCCCAAAATTAATGCTGGCTTGCGATAGAAAGCCACCTGAACATCCCAGGCGCTCCACAGCCTCACTGCTGTATGTGGCAAAATGTTCAAGGTTGTTGATCTGCCTTTCCGAAATTCCCCAGATGTCAATTCGATCGAGCGTCCACAGAATACGCTGGGTAAACAAGTCCGATCCACACAGGCCCCGCCCCGCCAATTACAGGCACTTAAAGGATCTGCTGCTAACGTCCCGGTGCCAGATACCACAGCACACACCTTTAGAGGTCTCGTGGAGTCCCGGCCCGAGGGGACGGCGCCGTTCCGGTGGCACATGGGGAGCAGCCTGCATACACCCAATAAGGGCTCCGTGTAGGTTTTAATGTTATATAACATGTTAGTTAACAGCTGTGATCTCTGTGGCCTCCTGCGTGACGGTGTTGTTTTGTGAGTTTTCGTTACAATGCTAAAATTGCCGAGTTTCCCAGACCACTTAAACGTAGACGGTTAGGGTAATAATTCTACCCTGGGATTACATTTTCCCCTCCTGTATCACATCCTCGAGTGCTGTAGTTATGTATTAAAATCACACACACGCATCACATTTCACACCAGCCCTCCAAAACCTTGGAATTGTGCTTGTTTGTAGAAAACGTCCAGACTTTGGCCTTCATTTGAGTCTCTACTTTCTCTTTTTCGCTCTGTCGCTCTCTCTCTATCTATCTTTCTTTATCCTATAGACCAAAAAAACCCCCCAGAAATTCCAAGACGGCAGATCAAAGCGTGTAGTATGGCAGCACAGAGCTCGTGCTGGAGATAAGACCGAGTGAGGTTTAGCAGACGGTCTGGAGGTTTAAAACCCAGCGTTATCTGTGTGATTGCTGATCAATAAGAGTTGAGGGCGATCTTGCGATGTTTGCACATATTCCGCGTATTGATCGGGGACCGTAATAGCTACAAAAAAAGTCTCCCTGGAACTCGCTCCTGTGCAGAAAGACTCGGGTCTGGTTTGGCCTTGATGTTAAGCTAAAGAGCTACGTTACAGCTGTTCGCTGTTGAAGAAATCTAAGCCCAGTTTGTGTGTAAATAAAAGCAGGCTTCTCAAATAACCTGATGATAAGCCGAATGTTTTAAACGACCGACCTGCAGCGCTGGTGCAAAAGTATTTGTCCCCATTTTGGAAAAGGTGGATAGGATGGATTAGTCCTGTGGAAAAATCCTCAGCTTGGAAAGATTGTTTATTTCTTTTTACCCATATGATTATGTATATCAGGTTTCAGATTTATGTGCGTGTATAGCGATGCTTTCTTATTAAACATGGACACACATACAGTGTATATATATAAAAGTCCGGATCCATGGACAAGCCGAAACCAGGGGTAGCTTAGTGGTTACACCATTGGACCGTTGATCAGAAAAGTCCCGGTTTCAAACCCCATCACCACCACCAAGTTTGCCCCTGTTGGGCCCTTGAGCAAGGCCCTCAACTGTCAATTGCTCAGATGTGTAAAAGGATAAAAATGTAAGTCGCTCTGGATAAGGTCATCTGCCAAAAGCTGTAAATGTGACGGACTCTGGCTTTCTAGAAGCCAGTTCAAGAAGGTTGAATATTTAACGTACCCCATGAGATAAATTCCTACTTTAGTGCTTTAGATCTTTCTGGTCAACCCCTGACTACAGATGAGCCCAAAAAACAAAAAAAAATTAACATGAATGATCCAGATTTTTGCGTCTGCGCCATATATAATCCGGCGGGTTTAAAGGGAAGCATTTGTTTAAAGCTAACAAGGGAATTTCTGAAATCATTGGGGGGGGCAAATACTTTTTTTTCACAGCATTGTATGCAAGCATAGAAAAACAAAAGCCAACTGACTTCATTAACAAATGCTAATGAAAGAAGCTGAGGCGGCTTCTGCACTCAGTGAGGGGGGGGGAGGGAGGTTGGGGGGGGGGGTGAGGGCTTTATTATGCAATCCTCAGCTTTGGGTCAGTCTGAAAAAAATAAATAAATAAAAGGTTGTAGCTTAAAATTTTAAAGACATTACGCTTCAATAGAATCATTTTTCTTAAAAGCGTCTTCAGATTTCCAGGTGAAATCTAACATATTAAAGTCAAAAAGATGATAAACAAGTGTAAAGGTACAGCAGTGCTGGAACGCTCCATTCCAACTTCAAACAAGTTTTATTTAAATATTTAAAAAAAAAAAAAAAACCCTCACCTTTCTATCTCTCTCTCTGTGGTGGATCCCATCCTCCATTTTCTAGCCGCGCTCCTACATCAGGTCTTCCCATCCTCCGCGGCGAATGTGCATTAGCATACCCCCCCCCCCCCCCCCCCCCTCAGTAATAACAATGGTATCGTCCTCCTCCTCCTCCCAGCTCTATTAGTATTAGGTTTATTTAAGATGTTTATTAACCTGATGCAAATTTCTGTTACTATTAAGTCAGAACAGATTAAATTAAATGTGCAAGGTCGAACGCTCCAGACCAGCAAAAGTTTCTGTTTTTTTTTTTTTCCTTTTGTTTGTTAGTTCTTTGTAATGAGGCGTACAAACGTAATAACAGCTTTGATGTAAATATAATTATGCAGCTCATATATCAAAGCCAGAAAGTTATAGTGTTATTCCAATTTATGTTTATAAACAAACCAAAAAACAGGTCTTGCTTTCATTCTTACATTACGTTTAAGCTTATTTACAGTTAAAATGAAAGCCGCTCTGTGTGAATCTGCTGCCACTCCAGGATAAAAGTGTGAATTTCATATATAATTCATATAATATTAAATGTCTCTAAAGAGCTTCTGATTTAATAAAGCAACATGTAAAGTGTGTGCTATATATACAGTACAGTGTGTGTGTGTGTGTGTGTGTGTGTGTGTGTGTGTGTCGGAAACACCAACAGCTGTTGTGCAACAGCGGTGTGTAAAAAGTGCTGATCTGGCAACTCCCACTCCTGAAGTTTGGAATGAAACCAGGCCTGACCTCCAGCTAACAATGCACAATTTAATAGAACCAGTAGGGGGTCTGAGCAGTGTGTGTGTGTGTGTGTGTGTATAGGGAGGGATATACAGCCCAAGGCAAAGAGTTCAAGATGAGGCTGAATGCTGCCTTTTGCAATCCCCCTCCCGTATCCTGGTGCAAAAACCTGTGTGTGTGTGTTTTGTTCCTGCTTATTACAACAACAAAAAAGTGCCAGATTAATCTCATAAATTAAATATAAGCCCCCCTTTTAAACTCCACCCACTTTTTAGAAGTGTGTGTGTGTGTGTGTGTGTGTGTGTGTGTGTGTGTGTGTGTGTGTGTGTGTGTGTGACAGGCAAGCCTGAGACGGAGGCGGGCCTCATGAGGTGACGCTGTGGGATCAAGTGGGTGAAGGTGTGAGGGAACTCCAGGTTTATATGGTGGCCATGCACTTGAAAGAGAGGGGCGACAAATTTGGCCAATCAAAGAGGCCCGACGTGTGAATAAAGGAAGCCGGCGTGGAGGGCGCCGCTCTCCCGCTCTAGGAAGTCGGCCATTTCACGTAGGCCGGCCGGTTATTTACGATCACGAATGCATCCTGCATAACAGTACTCGCGCTGTAAGAACCAGGCAAATGGTCTGCCGAGGAGGGAAGTCAATGTTACTGTAAAGCATTTGGACTCCTTTTAATGACAATGAGAGTAACACAGGCTCTTCAAACAGCGTTTATAACACGTATGTTACACGTTTGGGTGTTTCGTGGACTTAACTTACGAGACTTAACACGACCGTGTACAGTGCTGTTTTTTTAAGCAAAGGGGGTGAATACTTATGCAATCACCACAGTTGCATAAACAGTTATCCAAGGAACTGTTGGGGGAGTGAATACTTATGCAATTATCTCTAAAAACCTGACAGAAAAGGGGAACGTTTTGACCCGGTTTGACTCGAACCCGCCCTGTGCGTGTGTGTGTGTGTGTGTGTGTGTGTGTGTGTGTGTGTGTGTGTGTGTGTGTGTGTGTGTATTGACCCAATTTTTTACTTTGTCGATCCAATAAAAAAAAAAAAAAAAAAAAAAAAAAAAAATGCTGTAGTTTATAGAATGATTTTCTTAAAAGCGTGTTCCACACTTGCAGGTGAAATATAACATATTATGGTGAAACAGCTTAAGTGTATAAAGAGAAACAAGATCAGAGGAGGAGAGGAACGAGTGGAAAAGTCCAGCAGTGCAGGAACGCTCCCTTCTCAACTTAAACACATTTTGTTCAAATGAATGAAAGACTAAAAAGAATCTTTAAGTGTTGAGTCTTTTTTCCCCTCTTCAAGCAAAGGGGGTAAATACTTATGCAATCATAACAGTTGCATCCGAGAAAGTGACCGGGGGTGTGAATACTTTCAAATTGGTCTAAAAAAAAAACAAAATCACTAAATATACACAGCAAAACACTTTCGTCCCGGTTTGATTTAAACACCCGGTTTGATTTATGTTGGTGTTCGAATCGAACCGGGACTAAGAAACGTTTACTCCTTAAAGCTACTGGTTAACACAATCCATGTCTGATTTCAGATCACACACATTTCGGATTTGCCACAATAAGAACACGGCTCAAATAAGTTTTAATTCTTTTCCATTTCCCGCGCATTAGCTTTACAGACGGAGACTAGCTTACCCTAACCGCGTCTAGCATCACGCGTTCTGATCTGTGGCTTGTGTGTGTCAGTGGTGACCTCTGGAGGAAAATTTCATCCGTCTTCCAGTCGGATTTAACCGCCATTAAGTATCTGATATTAAGTATCCGTATCTGTGTGAACGTTTTATCGTCTAAAGTCTAACTGGAGCAGATGAGTGACTTCAAGCGGAACGTTAACTTGTGATACAGCGATCAAGCTGCCGCATGGACGCATTTAGAAATACGTGCCGCATATGTAAAGCCTCATGCGGCAGCGCGCCTTATTCGCAACTGTTTCTTTCTCCACGCGGGAGTTGATGTGCCTGTAAATGAAGAAAGGAAAGCCCTACTGAGCAGCAGCATAAGACTAATCCATCATTCTTTGTGTGGCCGGATCCCGGCGGCTCCTGCAGGGCCGGTACAGTGCCTTCTCTCTCTCTCTCTCTCTCTCATCCTTTTTTTTTGCCTCGGGCATCTCAAAGCCCCACACATCCACATTCACATGGTAATATACAGAAAAGCCTTTTTTTTTTCCCCCTCTCCTTCCCCGAGCTCGTTCATTCATTGAACAGCGAGACGGAGCAGCAGAGATTAATCCTTAATGTTTTTTAGTTAAAGGTAGCGAAATTCCTCACGCTTTGGGTTTTTTATTTTTTTTTTAGTCTTGTTTGCTATCAGACTAAACGAAGTCCGCGGAGAGAGGAGGGAAGAATCGCAGAGATGCTTTGCGGCGGGACTCGCACCCGGGCGCGCTACCTCCGGTGCACTGCTGACCCCGAGAAGGCCCGCACGCTTACAAAAGAGAGAGAGCTCCGCAGCGGGGCTTTTCAGAGCCACTGTAATCGTACTGTCTCATACAAGAGTAAAATGGCATGTCAGATGGGTTGAATGGCCTGTTCTTGACTCCGCTGTAACGACAGGACTGAGGAACTCCCTCTCATATGGAAGGAGAAAAGGCTCTGGGCCATGACCCTGCTTTTTATGACTTGAACTCTTCGTTAATAGCCCCCCAGCCCCGGCAGTTGACCCCGCTGCATTCTCCAGCAACTCTGCAGCTTTTTATCCTTCTCTATCCCTCCCTCTCTCTCCTCATGTTTAACGTCTGGATTTCTCTTCCCTCTCCGGGATCCCCCTAACGCCTCCCTGACCGAGTCACCGATTGCCGTCTCTATAATTCCGTTCCCCTAATCAAACGTCTCGATCGTTTCTTCAAAGTAGCGTCTTCTCATTAGCGACGCGTGCATCCGCGCCGCTCCCCGAGACTCCGCGGGGGGTCGAGGCTCCAGCAGGCCGCCGAAAGCGCGCGGTAAGAGATCTCATTGAAGGATGAAGAGAGCGATAGCGATGCAGGGCTCGTGTTTCCGCCGCTCTGGGTTTGAATCCCATTCCTGTCCAGTCAGCCGCGAAGCAGCGGCCGAGAGCAGCCGGCACGTCGTCCCCACCCCCCCCCCACGGCAACACGCCGCTCAGAGCATCCACACCGCTCGCCCATCTGCTCACGGCCTCGCTCGCTGGAAGACTACTTCTTCCTTCTTTTTTCGCCTCCTGAGTATATTCTTTTTAAAATGCTTATTTTTTTTTTTTAATTGGGAAAATATTCCATGAATGTAAAATGTTTCAAAAGTTTTCAATTTTTAAATCATTTCCCTCTGTGCATGTATCGTGCTGTAACTGCTGAACGTTGCCGGGATTAAACCTTCACATTTGGCTCATTAGGGTGTTTGGTGAAAGAGAGTCATCCAGACTAAAGTATGGCTCCTGCTTCACTATGATTTAGCTGTGTGTGTGTGTGTGTGTGTGTGTGTGTGTGTGTGTGTGTGTGTGTGTCGAGGTATGTATGTGACCTCTGTGGCTCTATGGCTTCAGATGGAGTGCTAACCCTATTTCTCTCCTGTGTGTGTGTGTGTGTGTGTGTGTGTGTGTGTGTGTCTGCATAGTAGATGACCAGGCTGAGCAGCGCTCCTGCCTCATCTGCGGAGACCGCGCCACCGGACTGCACTATGGCATTATTTCCTGCGAGGGCTGCAAGGGCTTCTTCAAGCGCAGCATCTGCAACAAGCGCGTGTACCGCTGCAGCCGCGACAAGAACTGCGAGATGTCGCGCAAGCAGCGCAACCGCTGCCAGTACTGCCGCCTGCTCAAGTGTCTACAGATGGGCATGAACAGGAAAGGTGAGACGTGAGCCTGTGTGTGTGTGAGAGAGAGAGAGAGTCTACAATCTGTTCACTGACACGTCACGTACTCGGAGTTAGAGCTGCTCGATAAAAGCTGTCTGAAACGCAGTCATTTAAATTGTCGATCTGTTTATACTGTGAAATATTTTAGTCGAAATACAACCGCCAATCATTCACAGTTAGCACAGGAGGATGATCCTTTTATTTAAGCGAAATAATTATTCGAATTTATTATTAAAAATATTTTTTTAGGGTCTTCACGATCCAGCACCAACGTTAGAACCAACATCATCGAGCAGCCTGTCTACGGAAACGCATCTTAATGTTTCGAAAAATCTTGGAATCGCAATATGATATACTGGACACATCGTCCACCCTGGGGGGGGCATATATATATATATATATATATATATATATATATATATATATATATATATAGAGAGAGAGAGAGTCGTAAAAGTTAACTACAACATTTTTTTATGTGGTTAATAGGAAAAAAAGTTAAGATTCAGGTCTACAAATGACAATTAAAAAAAAAAAAGTTTTATTTCTTCAATTCTATCAAATATATCAGTGATCTTGGGGAGATTTGGAACTATAAAACCGTGTGTGTGTGTATATCTGTAAAGGGAAAACGATAAAAAAAAATGGTAGAAGTAAACATTTTTTGATGTGCAAAAATTCAGTTCTAAAAATGTCAAAAATATAGAGTTTAATTTCTTAACCAAATATATCAGTATACTTTTGAAATATTTGTAACTGTTGCACGATGCAGCTGATTAAGATCTAGTTCCAAAAAGCTGACGTGATTATGGAAATCAAAAATGTATTTACGATCTCGCGTATACAAAATCCCAGACACATGCTGTACTGACGAGTGGTTCATGGATTTAAAAAAAAGATATTGTTTATTATTATTAATAATAATAATAATAAATGTGATGAGTCCAGTACTTTATATACAGAGTTTACAGGAGCAATACAAAAACAAACAAAAAAAAAGTGTGTGAACAGAGGGAGGAATCGAAAAGCGTTAGGCTCAAATATCTGTCTTGTCTGTGGTTGAACAGAACAGGAGGTCGGGTGTGGCTCTGGTATTTGCTTAGAGCAGTTTCCCAGGCTCATCTGCAAACACCCCCCCCCTCCTTTCTTTCGATGGTCACATTTTTGCCCTAAACACACCTGAGCGCGCTGAGCTGAGAGCCGGGAAAAGCCAAAAATGTGACCTGTGTTTAGGATTTAAAAACCACTCGTCTCTGTTAGAACGTGACTCTGTGTCTCGAGTCCGCTTCCTTCATAAATAAAGAGTGATGAGGGTCCGCGTGTATTTTAGCTGAACATGCATCTCCACCTAGTGGACAGTTTGTGCAGTCACACCCCCGAGAGGCTCCGTTCAGTCCCGAGTTAAAAATGCACCTCAACGATTAAAAATACTGATATCGATGACGAAGTCTGTGAGATTCGAGCTCGATTCAGGCGACACTGGCTTCCTCCACATTCTTTTCACACTCTATTCTCGGAGCGTCAAACAGCAAACAGCGTGTCTGTTCAAACAGCGTGTCTGTTCGTTGTCCTCTGGGAAAAATATGTTTTAAAAATGTATGTATAAATAATAAATGACAACAAGAAATTTTGCGCTTTATTTTTGTAGAAGTCTTAACATTTTTGCCTTAACCTGTCTACTCTGCTGCGCGTAAGAACGAAGATTAGAAACGATAGAGACGCGCGGCTTTATTTGACCTGTGCGCGTTACATAACGTCAATAGTGCATGTTGTGATTTATCTCTTTTACCACTCGCGGTGCGGAGAGAAGATGGGGATGTTAGTTATATAAAGTTTAAGGATAAAGCATGTGTTAATTCCCTTTAAAAAAGCGCAGATGATGTTCAGCACTGCTTTGTGAAGGTTTAGATACACATGATGGTGGAGAAAAGTGTTACTAATTACATGATCCCAGCTGTTTCTAACGTGTGTGTGTGTGTGTGTGTGTGTGTGTGTGTGTGTGTGTGTGTTTTTTCTTGTAGCGATCAGAGAGGATGGCATGCCGGGCGGAAGGAACAAAAGCATCGGGCCTGTTCAGGTAACAACAACAGTTTTCCATCCGAGTCTCGTTCCTCCTCCGTTCCTCCTCCGTTCCCCCGCTCTCCTTCCCGTGTCTCTACACGTCACGCGATACGGACATGCATGCATGGCGACGTGCCGTCAACAATCGTGTCGGAGCGAATTAGGACGCGACGCCCTCGCAGTCTAAATACGTTAATTTCATTAGCGGAATGTCTTCGCTTCAAGGCCGCAGCTCGTCTGAATGCACCTTCTTGTCATTCTTCTCATTCAGTCTCCATTAGCCTCATCATATCGCTGTGTTTGGGTAGCTTTATTTTCCCTGCATGCACGCGGACGCCTTCGGAGAGAGCGCTTAATTCTCATATCGAGCAAAACGCTCTTTTGTGATTCTTGAAACGGCTAATTATCAGGACCGCGGTCTGCGCTAAGCACGGGTCACGCGCTATTATCAAACCCCGCGTGTGGGCTGACAAATAGCCGGCTCTGAATGGCGAAAACATGTATGCGTGTTCATGCGGCGTCTCTCTCTGTCTGTCTCTCTCTCTCTTTTTTTTTTTTTTTTCCCTTCCCACCCGTGTGTATGTTGGGGCCGCATTAGTTGCGCAGAGTGCAGTCATTAAGCCTTAGACTCCATTCAGAGCCGTGCGCCATGTGTGTGTGCGCCGTGTGATGAAAGCTTAGCTTTGTTGCAGCCCTGTAAAGCCCTCTGCGAGCCGCGGAGGCGGCCCCCGCCGGGCAGTTTGACCCTTCACATACACGTCAACGCCACACACACACACACCTGAACCCCTGTAAGAGGCTGAGCTACCGATGAGCAGAGTGCATGTCAAAGCAAGAGACACTCATCATTTGAACAAAAATGCTAATTTCTCTTTATGAGCAACCAACAATTGAAAAGTTTCTTTAGAAAACAAAGAAGGATATTTCTCTCACTCATTCTCCTTTACACATTTACGCTCTATCTCACATTGTCATGCCATCTCACACTTTTTAAAAATATTTTTTCCTGCCACCAATCTTCAACTCTTTTACAACTCTCGCTTGATACGATCTGTTTCTCTCCATCTCTCCCCTGTGCTCCCCTTTTCCTCTGCCCCAATTTCTCTCTTTTAATCTTCTTTATCTCACTGTCTCTCTCTCTCTCTCTCTCTCTCTCTCTCTCTCTCTCTCTCTCTCTCTCTCTCTCTAGATCTCGGACGAGGAGATCGAGCGGATCATGTCTGGTCAGGAATTTAAGGATGAGGCCAACATGGCAGAGCACACCTGGGGCAACAATGGCGACAGCGATCACAGTTCCCCTGGTAACGGCGTCTCCGATGGCAACCAACCTTCTCCCGCATCCACGCTCTCCTCCAAGTAAGCATTTCATGCCTGTCGAAGCCGCCGCTCCGCACCCACAGATCAGACGTGCCTTTGACACGTGCCTTTTGTCTCCTGTCCTTCGCGCACCGCGGTTGTGACGCGCAATAATGCCGATGCGGCCCCGATAACGCGCGCGTCCGATTCCCTCACTGCTCTCATGATTCACGTCAGATCGTTTTAGATTTTAAGACCGCGCATGATGACGTCTAAACCAGACAGTTTATTAGGTACACCTTCGGCTCGGATTTGAACCTACTCATCGATTATAATACAATTATGATATATACAGTAGATACATGTCATAATATAATCTTATCACAAAAATAGAAATTCCTTTTGTACTTTTATTATTATTATTACATTTTATTCCTCTGTATATTGGTATTCCACACACTGTTTAAACCCTCCATACATTTCAGTATTTTTATATTATCATCACACTCTTAAGTAATCTCTTCTCCCTTGTCTCTCTCTCTCTCTCTCTCTCTCTCTCTCTCTTCCTTCAGTCGCTCAGCGGAGCTGAACGGCTACACGGCGGCTCTCAGGGAGCAGTACATCGGCAGCGCCGTGGCCCAGCACTACCAGTTCCTCCCTCACCTGTTCGGCTACGCGGCACAGCCTCGCAGTCTCTATCCACAGAGTCATACCCTCATCAGCCAGCTGGTGGCAGCAGAGGAACTGGCACCGCTGGGTACCCCGATGCTCATCGAGGACGGGTGAGCCGGAGCAGTGGATAGTGTCGTCTGGCCTGTGTGATTATTATAGTGTTTGTGCATAAGTCATATAAAGGTGGCTGATGGTTAAAAGGCAAATAGTTCAATCCGAAGCCTAGAGTGGCTGATTCTCCAAAGCATTGCGTCTTGTTGGCGTCGATGCCACAGTGGTCTGGTCATGCAGAGGACTGAAAACGCCCGAGGCCGCGGAGAACCCGTCTTAACTAAGTGTTGCGATTGTTTCAGGTACCGCGTGACGCAGGTGGAGCTGTTCGCCCTGCTGTGCCGCCTGGCCGACGAGCTGCTCTTCCGCCAGATCTCGTGGATCAAGAAGCTGCCGTTCTTCTGCGAGCTCTCCATCGAGGACTACACGCGCCTGCTGAGCGCCACGTGGCAGGAGCTCATCCTGCTCGCCTGCCTGACCGTCTACAGCGCGCAGATCCTGGGAGACCTCGCGAACGTCACCGACAAGTACACGCCGTCCGACCACGAGCTGCAGGGGTGAGTCTATAGCCTACAGGAAAGTCAACGCTATCGTTCGGACCAGGTTATCTCTTTAAATTATGGCGCGTCCAGCGTCTCTCGAAATGGATTTCTTTTTCACGAGGTTACGGGAGCTTCAGGAGTGAACGCGTACGCGCCAGGTTTGATCTCATTAGAGCCGGAGTGAAGGGCAGGAACGTCTGCAGACCTTAGCGACTATGAATCATTACAAACGGGCCTATTCTCCACGCTTCAGGTATCCTCAGGCATCCGGGATCGAGTGTAATAAAGTTTGTGTGTGTGTGTGAGAAAGTGTGTAGGAGGCAGTGCGATGAGACACGAGAGGGAGAGAGAAGAGAATAGCGCTGTTGTGTCTTTCTCTTGTCTCAGACATGAAACGAAGACATGGAAGTGTTTGTGAAACTAACATACGATCAGACTGAATCGGATTTAAACGAATCTGTTTCGCAGACGAGAGCTGACACTCGGGTGTTTTAGTATATTAAAGAGCACTCGTAGCGTTTCAGGGTTAAGCTCGGCGTCACGCCAGGGTTAGACTCGTACGTCAGTGTATGACTAGCACAGTGTGTGCTCGAGTGAAATACAAGCAGCATCTGGTGTGCCGTGTGTGTGTGTGAACGAGTCGACCCTTGTCCAACTTCCTCTTGATCTCTAGTGTAGATTTACAGCGGAGTCCTGCAACAGGGCAGCATCCGCTCTACCCGAGCAGCCACTCAATTAAACTGATGGGCCGCTATCAGGGAGGGGAGCTCAGAGAGGCCGGGGTAATTAAAACCCACCTGCTATCAGATCCTGATAAGCGGCGCTTATTACAGGAACAAATAAATTAAAAAGCATAGCAAAGATAAGGTGGCTCGCTGTGATGCTTGATAACGTTGAAATAATGATGTTTTGGGAGAGCAGGAGGCTTTATTTAGATTTCTAACTAATGCGCAGTGAAACAATAATAATAATAATAATAATAATACGGACGAGTTGGCGTGGATCTGCTGTTACTCCGTCAGCATGGAATAATCCATTGGTGATCATCATAAGCTTTTCTCAGGACACTTTATAAAAAGACATTCTGTGTATTGAAAAATAATCAGCATTTAAAGTGATACAAGTAGATTAAAGAGGCCGTTTGTAGTTATAGTGCCATCTGCTGGCCGTGATGGAAATTGTGACATCAAATTTGGCTTGGTGCGGTACAATATC